>VDFB02270651.1:337841213-337982151 GCA_007258455.2 Sequoia sempervirens
TATCATTGCTTGTTGTTGAGCCTATTTTTGTGCTTACTGTTGTTGTTGTGCTATCAATGCTTGTTGTTATTATTGTGCTATCAATGCTACTTGTTGTTGTAAGGCTTGTTGATAGTCTTGTTGGGCTTGTTGTGCTTGTTGTGCTTTTTGCTATTGTAAGGATTGATCTCATTATTGTGCTTGTTTTTTTTGCAATGCTTGAGTTTGAGCTTGTGCCTTTTGTGCTTGTTGTTGTTGCAATGCTTGTTTGTAGGCTTGTTGTGCTTGCAATGTTATACTATATTGATTTGCAATGTTTTTGATTTTGATATTGGGATGGTGGATTTTGGTAAGTGGTTTGTGATGGTGGGTCAAGTGTGTGTTGGGGTGGTTTTTGTGTGATTAGATGTTGGGTGGTGGATAGTTGATTTGGATTTGATGTATTTCATCCTTGGTTTTGTGACATCACCAATTAAAAGAGTTGGTTTTGGGATGAAAGGGTGTACGTTTGGGTTCCTATTTTATTTTGTGTTGTTGGGGGGACCATTGTTTGAGACATTTGATAGGATGCCACTTGGTGTTGTGATGTTAGTGGCATACTTGGATTTGGAACCATGTTTGTTGCTATCCACCTTTAAGCCCATTTCCTCCATGATTTTAATAGGCATCACATTATTTAAGGCACCTGAATCAATCATACAACTTCTAAGCAAGTTTCCATTGATAATCAGGCTTAAAAAGAAGGGGTTGACCAGATTAGGGTCAGCAGTGATTGTAGTTCCCAGATAGACTTCAGGATTCTCATCTGCATTCAGTCCAACTGCATCATTCTTCACCTAGCCTGCACTTGTTTTAGGTATTTGAGCTTCCATTTTGGGTTGATTGTTCCCAGCAATACTCTTGATGACTGCCATTTTTTTATGCTTATGGTCATCAATCCTTATCATCTCAAGAAGCAGGACTGTGACCCTTATCTGAGATAGGACCTGAAACATGTCAACCGGTGCATAACTTGGAATCTCTAGGAATATAACTTCATGAGAAGTTAGTGCATCTATTTTCTTACCATCACTTTGATTTGCAGGCCCCAATTCTTTCATCTTTGTATCTAATGAAGTAGCTTCATTGGTTATCTTAGCTTTGTAATTCTTTTTAGCCCAAATTCTTGGCTCTTTGACTTCCTTGGCCTTGGTACTAGTTTTGTGTTTTCAGCTCTAATCCCTTTAGGATCGATATCACCTTCTTTAATGAATATTCCCCCTTGGTGACCTGGATTAGCCTTTACCACCCTATTTCTAAGGTGAATATCATTTCTAGCCTGAGCTCTAGCGGCCAATACAACTGCATACCTTTCTATCTCTTCATTAGAAGGTCTCCTCAAAGAAATGCCATAGGTTTCAAGGTTATAAGCAGTAAATTGATCATCTTCTTCTCCATCAGAAAATACTTGCTACTGATGAAGAAGACCTTCTTGTCTTTGCATATTTGTCTTACTTGTATCAGCACCACAGTTAGAGGAATATTCCTCATACTCCAAATCTGACTTGGTCATAAACACATTCGAAGTCTGATTAGGGTTGCCAGGATAATCACCCTCCTCATAACTACCTTTCTTTTCTTCCACTGCCTTGGCTGCAACAACACACTGATGTGAGGAGTGTGGCATTTCACAGGAATCACACCATGGCAAATCATCTACCATGTTTGAGGTATTCTTCTGTAATGGATCAGGTACTCCATGGAAGTTCCTTTGATTATTGGGAACAGGCTTCCCATTATTCCAGTTGGTGTGGTATGGGTAATCTTGCAACCTTGGGGGCCTTTCATTTTTCTAAAATTGAGGCTTTTCAGACTTTGCTTGTTTCTGTAGTAGGTTCAAAACTTGATCCCATTTGTCATATGGTGCTGCATTTTTTACCCCTTTCTCATTTGATGGCTTAGAAGCTTTGGTAAGCCTGGGATCATCTCTCCTACCCATCTTACCAGATGCTCTTCTATTATTTTCAATGTTTACAACCATCTTGTAAGCATCTTGCAGAGATTGTGGATCTTTATCTCTTAGCAAGTAGCACATCTTGGTGTCATATGCATTACAGTAAGTCACCAAACATGCTCTTTCATTTGGTCGGAGGAAACCAGGGACCTTAGCCATTGCTTTCTTGAATCTTGCATTGAATTCAGTAGCCATTTCATTATGTCCCTTTGTGATGTTATTAAAACCATGCAGCCTGAACCTTGGATCAGTCTGGTCTCCATACTGTTCTCTAAAAATTCTGAAGGAGTTCTTAGAGTCAATGCTTAAATCAGGCAAACTTCTATACCAGTCTCTTGCATCTTCTGTAAGAGACTGCATAAAGTACTTCATAGCTACATCCTCATCCCATAGCTCAAAGTCTTCTAAAAAACTTTGAAAAGCTTTAAGGTGATCCTCACCACTGATAGCATTATTTCCTGCAAACTTTGGCACATGTTTCCTAGCATTATTAGGTATAGGGTTTGGGTAACCAGGGATATTATCAAAACATAATTTCCTGTATCTGTCAGTATGTGTCACTCTTCTTCCCACAGGTATTATTTCTTCACCTTGAGTATCACTGTCTCTTCTTTCATTTTAATGACCTGACTGCTGACCTTGAGGCTCTTGTAGATCAACAAAATGGACAACCTTTTCATGACCTCTAGGGGGTGGAAGGGAGCTGGAAGGATTATCCTTGGGTGAGCTTCTATCACCATTATTAGGATTTGAAGAAACAGATTGACCACATGTGTTTTGATCATTAGGGACAGGATCCTTCAAAGTAGATTCAAGGAAACTAAGCTTCCTTTTCATTTCTTTGTTTGCTACAAGTAATTCCATCTCCCTTGTTTTTCTCTCCAACTCCTCATTTTCTCTCGCTAGCTTATCAAAAAGTGAGGCAGTGTTATTTTGATATGTGTTCTTCTCAGCACCTCCTTCATTTATCCTTACTCCTTCATTTCCTCTCTTTTCCTGCATAGGACACTTACCTTTGTCCACATTTTGAGGTTGTTTACTGGTATTCCTAGGAGGAGGAACAACATGTTCCTCAACTCTATCACTTTGAGGTTTACTTCTGATCTTATTAACCAAGGGGTCAAAGAGGATCCTCCCTGAAGTTTCTAGCAATACTAGGGTATCCTCCTCATTTTGTTGGGCTGCCAATCTATCCATGGCTTCCATCTCTTTAACTCTTCTACGCAACTCATCCCTCTGATCCATAGCATCTCTTATCTTTTTCTCTTTTGTTGCTTCTCTATGTTTCCTACTCTCATTTAGTGCAGCAATTTGCTGACTAAGTCTTTGTATATCATCAGAGATCTCATCCTCATCAGGTAATGTAGACTCTCTATCAGAAGCTGTACTAGTAGTTTGGTATAGATGTGGGTTGTGGGAATAGTCATCCCCAGTGGATGAATCATTTGGGACAAAGGTAGCCCTAAGAGGTGTGGGAGTAGGGAATTCTACGGTCCTAGCATGTCGGGTATTCCTATTATTCCTTTGGAATCTACCCCTTCCCCTTTGTTGTATGGCATTTTGGCCATGATCTGATGAATATTCATTTACAATATTTTTCATATGCACTTCCCCTCTCTCATTGGATACATTATCATCTAAATCTATCAAATCTCCTTCACTTTGTGAACCGAAATGAGAAGAAACTTGATGTTCAGGGGTGGGATGCGGTGTAGACATACCTTTTTGTGCTGGTTTTTCCTTCACCCATTTTCCTTTGTTTCTAGGCAACTCTTCTTCCAGCTCCTGTTCTAGATGGTTTCTATAATAACCTCGTGTTCTCCTCATTTGAACTGGGATTCCTTCAACCTTCTTGACTCTCTTTGAATTTTTGCTCCGAACTTCTTCTATATCTTTAAATATTGGTTTGCACTAGTACAAAGACTTCAGAGTCACCACCCAAGCTTCTTGGGACAGATTATTAAACAACACAACTCTCAGAACTTGGTAATTACAACTTGACAAGAAAAATACTAGGAATCACTCAGGAATATAAACACAAAGGCAGGGATAGAAGCTATGCTTGATCAATGTTCTCAAATGATCGACTCTATGAACAAACTGTGGGATAAAACACCTTGGAGATTCTATTCAATATGAAACATAGGTCCCCAGTAGAGTCACCAATCTGTTGGTTGTTTTCACAACTAACCAGCAGGTTTGAGCAAACACCTATGAGTTTTCCACACTCAATGCTTGAATGCTTGCTAGACAGGTGGCCAACTAACGAGATGCAAAACCTAGTTGTTGCATTCTCCTTCACTTCGGGCTCTGCAAGACCCAGGAGGGTGTTCCTTAAGCACACTTTGAGATTTCTTGTAAGCAACCAGTGCATACTCTTACAAGACTTCAAATAAAACTAAGCAGATGCATTCTCGGGTATGGTTAAAATATACACACTCATCCAAGAGATGGAAAATTGTTGGATAAGAGAGACAAATTAACAGAGAATGAAACTCAACACAAATATATCATTCATGGGACTTAGAAACATTAATTTGGATGATTGTTCTCAAGCAAGATAACTGAAATCCTAAAGACAAATAGCATATATCAGATTAGTGCCATTATTCTTGGGCTAGGAGTCAAGACAATCTGCAAATAGAAGGAATGATTACTTGGACAAATAAAGCCTTTGCAAGATTAACCTTATTAATCCTACAACTAGTGATCAGACTCTTGAGACTGCTTATCAAATCCTTTGACCATGCAGAGAGACCTCTGAAATAATAAAAGCAATTTAACATGCTCCTTGAACATGAGCTACTATCAAGACAGACAATGTAACAAAGTATTACACAAGTTCATAAAATGATCCTTGATCAATTTCATTAACAATCTGCCTGCACAATACAAAGGAGAGACTGAAAGATCTAAACAAATACATTCATATTCTGGTGTGTCCAAGACCTTACAATTTACAAGTTGAAAACCCTAGACCTTGAATTCTGATAAAAATCTGATTCTGTGACTGATGCTCTTTTCTTCATTCTGATTTCAATATCTGGCTGAAGACCTTTACAAATGATTCAAAAATTTCTTTTAAACAGCTCAGGGGCACATTAGTGCCACGTCAAATCCTAATCGCCATGCTCTTCAACTACTTCTCTGGTCTCATAAATGCCACTGGTCAGGCCGCTACAGGAAAGACATTCCCGCACGAATGAAACCAGGCAATCAATGTCAAATCCGCCACCAAATCCGCGCGCCAATTCCTGAGCCATGTCGTCCTTGTCCTAGAGCTGCGTTGCCATGAATTGTAGCCTGGCGGAGCCAGCGACCAACTCTCTGTCGCCATGCATGCTCCAGGCTTCGGATCTTCGCACGCAAACACAAACCCTAGTCACGCGCAAGTTTAAATCTCTGCCATCGATCACAGTGATCGGATGGCTGTCTTTTAAATCTTCATTGGACCGTTGAAACAGGCCACCACCGTCGGCAAGAGGCCAGCGGGTCGGCGTAACATCCCAGCGAAGTTCACATAGGATACCGAGTGCACCATTATTCATCATCGAAACAGTCGCCGAGACATTACCCTCACCATGCCGAAGGCAATTCAATCGCTTTCCCTGTGCGCCCCTGTTCATCGCAGTCGCTGTGACATACTCGGGTCGGTGAGATATCATATCGACCACATAGTCCTTTCCCCGAGCGTTCCTCCTCTTCATATATCGCTGTGACATCTTGACCTCGGGGTGACATCCTAGAGATTTCACCAAGCTTCATCGAAGACATCATTTTCTTTCAAGTCGCTGTGATACTCCAATTGTTATATCGAAGCCTAGGAGTAGCCCCATGCCCTTCTTACATTTCGGTATAGCCAACCACAATCGCTGAGACACTACGTCGAAAGCCATTTGTCATACCGAAAGCATATCTTTTACCCTTTTGTTATGTCGCCGTAACCTTTTGCTTCTCTTGCCGAAGAGCACCTATCATGTATATCGCTATTACCTTTACCCCTCGGCAAGACGTTATGTAGAGAACTCCTTGCTTCACCGAAAATCATCCGAGGTCATTCACATTCGCCAAGACAAAATGGTTCTCTCGCCGACAGAGTCCACCTATCGCCATAACATGAAATCCTCGGTGAGACGCTATGTAGAGTGAAAAGTTATGCCGAAACAACCGAGCATGTTAGGTCACCGAGAGAAGAGAGAACTCCTGCCGAGTGCCACTTTAAATCACGGCAAGACCCGACCCCTTCGCCAAGACCTCCCGCCGCAATACAAAACATATGCCGATAGAATACAAAATGCACCTGTCGCCGAGACATCAGAAACTCGGCAAGAGGCCAGCCGATAGCCAGAAGATACGCCGATAAGGGTTCCCGCCGTCGCCACAACAAGAGGAATGTCTCGCCGACAACCTGCAACAAAGAATAGTGGAACATACACAGGTCGGGGAGACAATTGGGTACCTATGCCGACATGAACCAGAATGAAATATATGCATGACACAATGGATTCAAATGGATCACACGACAGAAAATGAGTGAGGCAATATGAGGAAGGGACAATATGCTAATGACAAGGGCTCAATTTGAACACTCATGGATGCAATTGATTATGAAAATTTGCAAAATTTTATAGTTCAAACAGAACCAGAGGGAGAAACACCCACCAGAAGTGAATTCAAACACGCTGAGCTCAACCCTTGTGGGAGCCCACTTGTCCCACGTGCCAAAATGAGAAACACCCCATAGCTAAAGTTTTATCATAAAAAACTAGAGTACACAACTAGACAATGAGAGAACCAGAAATGGCACTAACAAGCACAACAACAAAAACAAGCCCAACAACAAGCATTGTTAGCACAACAACAATAGGAAGCCTATCAACAAGCATTGCTTGCACAACAAGAAGGCTTCCAACAACCCTACACAAGCATACAACAAAACATCTTGAATCCAATTATGCAAGGAGTATACATCACCCCACCACTATCACCATTCACACAACAATATCAGGCCAACCCACCACATACACATTACAACACATTTAACTCATCCACCATTCCACCATTTAATATGTATGCTCCACCCCCTAATCCTTAAGGTGATCTTTTCACACAAGTCAAAATTCTCTCTTAACAAATTCAAGATATTCAAGTAGGAAAGACAAAGAGATCAATTGCTCAATGTGACTTGTGTCCCTATCCTTTTGATAAAAACAATGCAATGATACCATTCTCGCCTGGATTTAAAATGCTTAAATTTGACAAATACAAAGGGCATGGAAATCTTGAAGACCGCATCAAGGAATTCTATGTGCATTGCATGGAAGTGGCCTATAATGATTCCTATTTAATGTGGCTTTTACGATGAAGCTTGATAGGCCCAACAATTGAATGGTTATATCATATACCTCGTGGAATCCAAATGCTCCAAGAAATCATATATCAATTTGTAAATTACTTCTCTTTCAACCTAGACATGAATGCCAATTTGGAGGAATTGTACACCCTAAAACAAAACAAGGGTGAGACATTTGCAAATTACTTACAATGATGGAGGAACAGAGAAAATAAAATGGCCTATTCCTAAGGAACAACAAATATGAATCATTATTGATAACCTTCATGGGGATTTATCCTTTCAATTAAAGATGCAATGTGTCACAACATATGATCAACTCATCCCTAAATATCTTAACATCAAGAGAGCCCTTATAACACAAGGGAAACACAAGCATACATGGATAATCATCCCTCGTATAGTTATAATGACAAGCCCCACACTTGGGCTAAGAACAAGAATGTTACCAATGATGGGGTCATCGATGCCAAAGTAGTCATAAGTGCTCCAAAGAAAACAATCACCCAACCAATGTACACACAAAAGAACACACCGCAACCAAACATAAAACAACAGCCCTATCAGCAAAACATGCCATAACCAAACATACAATGACAACAAAATAATCATCAAATGGTCAACAACACTAACACTCAAAGAGGACCACCCCCTAGGAATAACTACCCACAAAAATGTAAGTACACACCATTGGGGGAACCCATTGAATATGTCATGCAAAATTTAGTACAATAAAATCTCATCACACTCCCCACTTATCAGAATTACCAAGAGCCTCAAGTAAAACCACCTTGGTATAACAAGAAGCATCTTTGTGATTTCCATAAAATTAAGGGACATACAATAGTGATTTGCATGAAACTAAAGAACCTCATTCAATACCTTATCGACAATGGGGACATAATGGTTGATCAACAAGTAGGAAACCAAGATCTGAAAATATACACAAGCCCAATGCTCGTAACAAAGAAAAGTACTATACCAATGTGAATCATGTCTATAATAATGTTGTAGCATCATTGGAAAATTTCATATCAATCATCACAATTAAAGGGTCTGGAGCAGAGTGTGCAGTCACCACACATCAGGGAAAGGTCATTGTCTAAGGAGTAGCACCACAATCTAGGGAACCACCTACACTTATGAAATCCAACCCCAATGATTATAGTGTCTTGGATCAACTAAAGAAAACCCCAACCCAAATCTCCATCTTGGAGTTGCTAAAAATATTTCTTGTGCATAGAGATATCATCGAAAAAGCTTTATCTACATCTTATGTGCCTAATAACATTGATGTTGACTAGTTCTAGGCTATGATTGGACATATCACCACACCACATCTTTTTACCTTCTCTAAACATGACCTCCCAATGCAACCATCCCACAGTCGCACATTGCATCTTGAGGTCCTAGTTCAAAAAAACAAAGTCAAATGAGTCTTGGTGGATAGAGGTATGGGCCTAAACTTTTGTACCTTCTAGTTGATCAAAAATTTGGGTTTCTCCAAAGATTTCATCAAGAAAGGAAAAGGTATTACTATAGGAGCCTATGATGATCAAGAATGAGTTTCCCAAGGAACAATCCAACTCTTTGTCCAAGTGGGGCCAGCTATTATGGAAACTACGTGCCAAGTCCTTGATCTTGAGCTTCCTTACAACATTATCCTAAGACCTCCATGGATCCATGCAATGTAAGTTGTTGCTTCTACACACCATCAATGTGTTAAATTTCCTTATGAAAATGGGGAAATCACAATCCATGGTGATCCAAAACCAATCTATTATTGCAAAAACCTGGAATCCAAGTATTATAATGTCCCTCAAGTTCCCAAGAATGATGAAGGGCCAGTTTTCTCTTCCTTCATTAATCCATCTACCTTAGCTTCAACTTCTGACACAAAGACACCCCTCATACAAAATATCTCAGACATTAAAGCAGTAATCAAAGATAATGGTTGTGGGGAATATATCTTGAAGAAATATATGTTTGTAATGAGAGTTACCTCTTTCTCCTAAGTATCATGGAAAAATGAAACTAGTTGACAATGTATCCCAGACAATCAAGGCAACATCTACTACTTTCAAAAAGTGGGGAGATTTGAGCAAGAGGTTGTGGATGAAGAATAAGTATCAAGCTGGCTATATCAAGAAAATATACCCGCACCCATTCTTCCAATGGAGGATGACAATAAGGGTCTACAACTAATGCTTGGTTGGGGCTATAATAAGAATGAAAAGCTTGGGAAGAATGACAATAGTTTGCTAGAACCCCTTTCTCCTAAGAAACACCCAAAAAATATTGGTCTTGGATGTACCACCAATAAAGTGACCATCCTTGACAAAGGTGCTTCCATTAAAAAAGTCAATCCTTCCCCTTAGTTATCGATATTGCTTGGTATTCCCCTTGATAATTATAACTTTGACATAACATACTTTTGAGGACTCCTATATTTTCATGATAACCACCACATCATTTGAGTCAAAAAATCAAAACACTGAGCTAAAACTTGTCTATCCCCAACTCATAAACTAGGACCAATGAGGACTGCCTATCTTGGATTTATTAAAAAATGACGAAGCT
Source organism: Sequoia sempervirens (assembly GCA_007258455.2). NCBI lineage: Eukaryota > Viridiplantae > Streptophyta > Pinopsida > Cupressales > Cupressaceae > Sequoia > Sequoia sempervirens. The sequence continues at coordinate 337,851,119 of VDFB02270651.1, forward strand.
ATCTTCAAGTTTATGGGACTATGGGAAAACATACCATATGAGGATCATAAAGCAGGGTTTGAAATTGAGTTGGACACACAAGCCTACTATGAAGAAATGATTGAATCCCTCAATCAAAAAATTCAAAACATGAGAATAATGTCTCAATCTCATAATGAAAACCACATTGTGGCACTCTCGGATCATAAAATAGTAAAAAAAAAGGACGCATCCAATGCTAAAAACCTCTTTGAGGCACCAAAGGACAAGGGATTAAATCTTCCTCTTAGTGCTATACATCAAGAAAGATTAGCAGTCCTTACAAAAAAATGTGATCTAGTGAATGTGGGAATAGATGAAGCACCTCAAATTATCTTCTATGCAGAGTCACTTCTAGCTGAAAAACAAAAGAATCTAGCAGCATTGCTAACAGAAGAAAAGGAAACTTTGCATGGAAATATGTTAATATGCTCGACCTAGATCCAAAAGTGGGAATCCACCATCTTGTAGTATATCCTGATGCTAAATCAGTGAGGCAGAAGCTAAGATGCATCCATAGATAGCCTTGCTAGTTAAACTGGAATTACAAAAAATCCTTGATGTAGGATTCATCGGACCAATCGACTATCTAGAATGGGTTTCCAACCTAGTGCCAGTCTCCAATCCTACTAGGGGCATCAGGATATACACCGAATTTAGGGACTTAAATAAAGCATGTCCCAAAGATGACTTCTTGTTGTCGAACATTGATGTCATTATAGACTTGACTATCGGGCATGAGATGTTATCACTAACGAACCGATTCTCTAGGTACAACCAAATCATCATCGCAAAAGAAGACCGACATAAAACAACATTTACATGTTCATGGGGAACATACTATTGGAACATGATCCCATTTGGGTTGAAGAATGTTAGAGAAACTTATCAAAGAGCCATGACATTGATCTTCCATGATATGATCCACAAAACCATAGAGGACTATGTGGTGACATCTTAGCCAAGTCAAGGAAGCGGAAGGATCACATAGTAGTAATGGGACCAATCCTTGAAGGGCTAGAAGAGTACAAGGTAAGATTAAACCCTAGAAAGTACATCTTTGGTGTAACCTTAGGAAAACTCTTGGGCTGCATTGTGTCATTATGAGGAATTGAGATAGATCCAGCTAAAGTCAAAGGGATTATTGATATGGAGGCACCACAAACATTAAAACAGCTATGAGGTCTACAAAGAAGACTACAATCTATCAATAGGTTCATAGCACAACTAGCAAACAAGATTATTCCCTTTTCTCATCTACTTCACAAGGGGGAAACATACAAGTGGGATGAGAAATGTGATAGAGCATTCAAAAAAATCAAGTAGTATCTACTAACACCTCCTGTCCTCATGCCACCAATACAAAAAAATCTCTAATCATATACATCTTGGCTACATTAGTGGCTCTAGGGGCTTTCCCCACTCAACATAATCAAACAGGAAAAGAGAGGTTCATTTACTATATCATTAGGACTTTAGTGAGATGTGAGATAAATTACACACCCATTAAAAAGGCTTGTCTCCTGGTAGTGTTTACTTCATAGAAATTTAAACACTACATGCTTGCCCATCAAGTAAATTTCATCACTAAAATAGATCCATTGAAATAACTATTATCCAAGGAAAATCTCATAGGGTGAATGGCTAAGTGGGTAATGATCCTGATAGAATTTGATATATAATATTTAGAGTGAAATTCCATTAAAGGGAAAGTCATCCCAAATCAACTAGTAGAGGAACCCATTTATGCAGAGAATCCATTGGTGTCTGAATTCCCTAATGAGTTAGTGTTTCTCCTAAACATGGTAGATCATTGGAAAATGTACTTGTTTCAAATTTTTGCCTCGACTCAATTGGTGGAATTGGGTAGAATGTTATTTATCATGAGGTGAAATTGCAAATTGAATTTCAAATGTTGTTTCACATTTTATCATTATGCATCGAGCAAGTTACACATTTTAAAGAAGAAATAAAGTTTTTAGAGTGCCATTCAGATGTTCAGAATTAAAAGAAATACATAATTGAGTAAATGAGCAAAATAGCATTTCAGATGCTTTCTTTTATTTCATGAAGAAACTCATATTTTACAAGGCTTCATTTGATTTCGACAATCAAAATGATATTACAACATTGCATTTAAATGCATTTTCTTTTCAAATGAAAAGTAAGAATTGAAATCAAAGATCCACACAAGCCATGGATGTGACTGTTACAATACATTTCTAATAGCACATTGCACTATTGAAGATGCAAAAAGTAAAATATATAGGTGATGACATAATCATCATTGCCTGATTATCGATGTTTGATGCTGAATGGTGCAGCCTTTGCCTTTTCGAGCTCCGTCGACCTGAAAGAGAGAAAGAGGGGGTGTCAGTGGCTTCGATTATGATGTAACCTATATGAAGCACTCACAATAGTACAACCTACTATTAACTATGCATTGACACAATCAATCAAGTGCAGTACGAAAGAAATGAGTTGAAGGAGAAATAATAATATCATGATCAACATGTTATGTTTTTATGCTAACAATGTTTGTTTCCTTGTGTAGGTATAGGTAAAGTCACGAAGCTGAACACTATTCGAAGACCAAGTATGTGGAGAAAAATGGGCTCCCACAAGGGTTGAGCTCGGCATGCTGCCCTATTCAAATGGGCTGAATTTAAAGATACATCATCATATTCATCAAGTGAAAGTGAAATACAACTGAAGGAGTAAAAACAGAGTTATCCATCAAGCAACTAAATCAACTGTACATTCATGACGATCAGGTTATACTTTCTGAAGGCTACAGGTGAACAGTGAATTTAGTTCACTTAAGGAATTCAACTGAGTGCATTTACATCAGATATTGCTGAATAAGTTCATGTTCTGTGCTTATCATAATCATATATGTCATGCAAGTTTTAGTGTATCAATTCATTCTATTAACAGTCAAGGATAGTGAACAGGCATACATTATGCCTTAATCAAGATTTTGTTTTGATTTTCATCATGAAAGAGAGCAGATTTAAAGCAACAGTTTGATAAGTGAAACATAAAAATGCATGAAGAGTACCATGTTGCTCAAGAGTATAGAAGACAGACAGTGCATTCAAGTGTTAAATGAATCACTAGTTCTAGTTGACTGATAAGCGAATACAGAATTAAGAATCACAAGATAAAATGATAACAATTTCTGAGGTGTTATCTATGTAAGGAAACATGTGAGCTTTCATTGAAAGCAGTGTGCAGGAGCAAACAACTCATTCCGACAGGAAGAATGTTTCAAGTAGAACCATGTATCAGTGTTTGGTGAAAGACAACAATCATGTGCATTATTCATTCAAAATACATCAGCAAGAGAGTTTAGTGTCGATGGCCTGGAGGATAAGTGTAAATGAGAAACCAGAGGTTTTCAATGCAATTCAAATAGAATGTGTGTATTCAGAATTATTATATGCTTAGTTTAACAGAATTTCTACAATATTTCCATGAAGAAAGCTAAAGAAGGTAGAATACCATGTGAATCAGGTCGATTTACACACAGTTTATTGTTCTTTCTTGTTTTCACAGTGGTTTCTCAGATTTACATATGGAATTTGCAGTTTTCAGAAAATATATGGAACTTTAAATAAATGCAGTATCTCTTCACTACTGTGTGTTTACCCATTGTGGGGTTTTGGGTCAAGTGTGCAGACTTTCGGCATTTCCAATCTACCCATTTGAGTGTGCTTCCTCAGAACAGCAGGTTAGGTATTTTATCATATGGGAGTTTTTCATACAAATGCGCAGTTTCTTTTAGACAACAAATATTTTTCTTGACTACACAAGATTTCTCCACAAAGCCATAATGGGGTTTCGAAGAACAATCCTTCAAAGTAAAGAGCCAGCTATTATGGGCCGAGTTATAAATTTAATGCAAAATGATAGATGATACCCATTTTCAGGGTTCGAGCTTCAAAATACATGAAAATGCCGATTTTTCTATGTTGGGTTGGACCCAAAATCTCAGAAAAAGATGCTTTCTATAATATATATATGGCAGCCGATATATGGCCATGGTTTTAAGTGAAAGAGGTCGAGTTTTCCAAAAGAGAAAGTATGTATGTAACTCACCGCTTTGGATCTATAGAAGGATGCTTATGGCGCGGCCAGACCCATAGTAGATTCTCAAACCACATGAAGATATCCAGTGCAAGCTTGTCTAAAGTGGTCGGCAGGCATAGGGAATACAGAGACAACAATATTTGCACGAGAGATATACAAGAAAATGCATTAGAAGGTATGTATAGCCACGGCCAAAGAAGAATAGAGCACAAGAAGCAGGGAGAAGTCAGAAAGAAGTATGACAGGCCGCGCCCATAGAGATTGTTCTCGCTTTAAAATGAAGTAGAAGAACCATAATAATAAAAGAACAAAGCTTACCCACTTAGGAGCTCATCTTTCTGAAGGAGTGATGATTATTTCCAAGGCACACGAGCTCGAATTGACACAATCATGGCGGCATATTCTTCCAGTCAGAGCTCTTTCTTTCAAACTCACGGGTGCAAAATGAAATCATGATTAGGGTTTGGCATTCTTTTCTCATGCCCTAATTCGAGCTATACCATAAGCATCCAGAAGGTTCGGTCAATGCACATGTCAAATTTTGAATGGAGGCCGAAATTCATAATGTTTTCATTGTGACTTTATTAAAATCTGAGTTTAATACTTATGTGGGGGCCGAGTTTCTTTGTTAGGTCGAAGGTTAAGTCTTTTAGACTTATTTCTTTCCTTAGTGATTTATGAAACTTGAATATGGGTTATGATTATTGTTTGATGTGAAATGATGTGAAGGTGATAGTAGAGCCTTATGACCTAGGGTTAGGGTTTGGTGATTATACACTTAGAGTTCTAATTTTAGTTGATTTTAGAGAAATCAATGAAGATTGAAGATATGAAAGAGGATAATTATGTAATGTTTTTTATGATTTTTGAGGAAAATCAAAATATTGTAATGGAGAAATAAGGAGCTTTTCTTTTTTTTGCAAAAGATTTTCAATCTTTAATTGCAAAAAATAGACAAATTGTGCAAATCTGCATCTTGTAAAGCAAAATCATAAAGCGATATTCTATAAATTGCTTTGTGTTTTCTTGCTATTTTTAGCAGATTTTGTTGACTTTTCTTCTTGGTCGGATTGGAGACCTATCTTTGAGAGATAAGGTTTTTTCTGAGCTTTTAAAGCAAATCCAACCTATTTTTAGAGGCTTGACAGTGTGATCATAAAAGCAGTATGCTTTTTTCTGCTTTTAGGCAGTTTTTTGAGGCAGTTTGAAGCCTTTTTTCCTGGAGCTTTTTCTGAGCTCAAATTAGGGTTTCTTGAGAGTTATGTTGTGATAGACTTAGTTTTTTTTCAGCTCCTTCTGAGTAGTTTAGATTAGAGTTCCTGCTCATACACAATTTTTTGAGTTTGTGAACACATTATTGTACTCAATTTCAGATTATGGCATTCTCCTTCAGTTGAATAAAGACAACATTCCTACTTCTCATTTATGTGTCCATTTGTAGTTTTAGTTTGATTTTATCTTGTGATTTCTATTTACAGAATCCTTGTTTTGTCCTTAAACTATAATTCTTAATGCAGAAAGTTCAAAAATATAGGTTGCATATTGTGCTTCAAGTTGAGTCTTAATGCAAATCATTTATGTATCAATTGTTCTTGAGAAGTTGTGAAATATTGCATCTTTCTAAAAAAAAATTGTGAGGAAGAGATCATAACCGTCATTAAATCAATATTAGGTTCGAAAAGTCATCTGTTAGAAATAGGTTTTTATGTTCAGTCATCTTTTATCCCTTTCCATAGAGGCTATTTTAGAATAGAATTCATCATTCGGAGAACCAGCTCACTCTGGAGATTCCTTCTTCGTTCAGATCACCCACATCTAAAGAAGGTTTCCATGTTTCAGTAGTTTGTTGAATACTGCATTCAGCAGGTTGCAAAACTATTGATAACAGTTTTTGGCATACCCGGTGGGACTCTGAGAATCAATTTCAGAGAAGTTTTAATCCTTTAAGGTTGCTGTTTGGTATATGCAGCAAGTTAGTCAGCCTTTTGGAGGCTCTTTTTCAATATACCTAGCGACTCCGTTCTCCAATTTTCAAGCAGATCTAGTGTGAATAGCACACAAAAGAACACATACTAAAGAGTCAAGTGTTCCCTTTAGAATTAGCATCCTTCGGAAGCAAAATCATCAAACACCATGGAGACCCCAACAAGCTTTTTCTGGTATGCTTTTAATTGATCAAGTGTTGGTATGCTTTTAAATATTCTATTTTTGCTTGTTTTTAGCCTTCAGATGAACAAGCATGTCGAGGCTTCATGATGATACGTCATACCATCCACCATATCATGAAAATTTTGCGTATCCATATTCATATCAGCCATATCAGCATAATCATGCTATTGGTTTCAATTCCATGGCTTTTCAAAACCAATGTACTTTTTATGATTTCCACCTGCCCACCCCTGCTCAACCTCCATCTCTGTCGTTATTTTCCCCAAATAAGCCCCAAGATACTCAAGACCGAAGCTTCAGAGATATAATGCTGAACCACAAAAGGCAAATGCATGGAATAGAAGAAGAAAGGAATCGTTCAAATCAGCAAGGGGAGATGGCGATCATAAAGAGCACGCTACTTGATTACGTGAGACAGCTAGCGGAGATCAAGAGGCAGTATGAGTATAACCAACACCAAGAAGAGTTGGATTATCAAGCCTATCTTCATGATCAGGATCTGGAGACCCAAAGAGCATAGTTTGAGGAGGATTTAGAGAGAGAGGCAATCACACAGACAAACCTTCTGCTTGCTCAGTGTCAACGGTTAGAAGCCCAAACAACTCCTGCCAGTTCTAAACATCCTATTCAAGAAGAGGTTCGTAAATTCAAATTTCCAATTTTTATGAAAAATGAGCCTCCTATCATATCGAAAGTCAAAATCCCAAGTTTTAGGAAAAATAGTGCTTTTAGCTCCCCAAATCAACCTCCTAATTTGGAGATCTCGAGTTTTCAAAACCATCATCCCTTGCAAGTCAAGGGAAATGACTATAGTCAGCCTGTCAGCATTTGAGACCAGTCCATTAGGAAGCAACCTCCTTTCCTCCAGGAAACTCCAGAGATTCACCAAGTTTCCCAACCAAATAAACCTAATGGTCTTGCCACTACTTGCCTTTATGAGAGTAGATCTATTGTCTTGGAAAAAGACTCATTTTTCGCCATGGAAGAAGCTAGATGAGTAAATCTATTGCATATAGCTATGGAGGAATATCATTTGCAGCAACAGAAGATTGAACGAGAAGAGCCTTGTTTTATGGAGGACAATGGAAAGTTTTCAGAAGAACAATTGCTGCAACATACAAAACAAGCGGTTGTTGCTGATTGCACTCCTTTCTCGGCTGAACCTAAGAGTGTTGCATGTGCAAAGGAAGTTGATTCTTTGGAACAATAGAATATCGATGATTATTTTGAAGTATCTAGTTGGTACAGTGATAAAGAGGACCCAGAATGTCAGGAGCAGTTGTTGCAGGAGATAGAGGAGGCTGTGTTTGAGGAACCACAAATTCAAGATCAAGAAATGGTCGACAACTCTCAAGTTCTGTCTAATCTGTTCAATGAGTTACCATTTTTTGTGGATAATAAGGAAAGCTCATCTCAGATTATGCCCATACCCACTCTAGAACAGCAGGAGGAAGTTCATAATTCTAATGTTTTGATACTTCAGAAGAGTTGCAGCAAAGTAACTAACAGTCTTCCTCCACAAGAAACTGAAAGTGAGAGGGAAGATGACATGTTTTGGGATGACCTCAAAGCTTTTGTTTTAAACTTAGATGCCAAACACTCACCTTTCATGGGAGAAAATTTGGAGTAGCAACTTGAGGAGACAAAAGGGGGTGTCCAAACTCAAGGTTTGACCAATTTATTTGAAGAACTTCCTCTATTTTTTAGTTATGATGAAGATAATGCATGTGAGATAACAAAGCCATCGAGTTTTGATCAGTAAAGCCATGAAGATGTCAATGATAAGGTGTCAATCTGTTCACAAAGAAGTAAAGAGAACATGGTTATCAAATGCCAGAACCCCGATGAACCTGGTGCCAAAGCTCAAATAGAACAAGATCAAGCTGCGCATAAGCATGACACTGCTGTACAAGGTAATGGCCTTGATATCTTTACAAGTTTTCAAGAAAGTAGTCAGGAGGATACCTCAAAGCCTATTATGCATATAGAAGATAATGATGGGACCCACGATAACTTGTACGCTAATATAATTGATGAGTTTTGCGCAAGTTTGGGTGATTTGTTTTCAAATGATCCTCATCAGAAGGATGAGATTGAAGTGGTAGGTAACTACCAAAGAGGAGGTGCAAGTTCCGGTTTCAACCTTTCGAGAGGCTTCCCCATCAGACATCTAGCCAGGGTTGTTGGCGAGATCCAAAGGATTTCCAGTGCACCTAAGGATGAGGTGGCAATCGAGGGGCAGCAAATCCCAATTATTCATTCTAGGCAAACTAGAGGTATGCTTGAACAGATTCACATGATTTGCGTCTTTGATTGTTATTTACAAGTTGTAGCACAACAATGTGTGAGAAGTATCCTCATTTTCCACCTCTTAGTGCAAATTTGTGAGCATGCAAAGTATCCTCGGTTGACTAGGAGAGGCAGTTATTTTTCAACACCCGTAAATGGTTTTGTTTGAGTATCTTTTTCACTGGTTAGTGTAGGATAGAAGAGTAGTTGCTGAAAATAAGTGCATTTCGCACATTTCTATTCAGTAGTTTTTCTTTCCCTAAGCGCTGCTGCACATTGTTCTGTTGGCCATCAGGGCCTTTTAGTTGCTTTCAATTTTGTTTTGTTTTCTTGTTGTTGTTTGGAGTGTTGTTGTTCAAGTTTCTAAGTTTCAAGAAGGGGCAGAATTGACTCCGCGCCCAATGAATTGTTTAAAGGCCACTGATCTATGCTTAGCAGGCAAGCATATAGCGGAAATCACCAAAATGTTTCCAATTTTTTGCCTCAGCTCAATTGGAGGAGTCGGTCAATGATGTTTATCATGAGGTGAAATTGCAATTGAATTTCAAATGTTGTTAGCATTTTTATCTACATTGAGCAATAGTTACATTTTAAAGAAATATTTCTCGTGAGTGCTATCCAAATGTTGCAGAACTAAAAGAAATACTGACCAGTAAATGAGCAAAATAGAATTTCAGATGCTTTCATTTATTTCATGAAAACTTATATTTTACAAGGCTTCATTTGATTTCGACAATCAAAATGATATTACAACATTGCATGTAAATGCATTTTCTTTTTGAATGAATGAAAAGCAAGAATTGAAATCAAAGATCCACACAAGCCATGGATGTGACTGTTACAATACATTTCTAATAGCACATTGCACTATTGAAGATGCGAAATAAATCATATAAGCAGCATAATCATCATTGCCTGTTTTGGCCGATGGTTGAAGCTAGATGGTGCACCGTTTTCTTCTTGTGCTTTGTCGACTGTAGAGGAAAAGTGGGGTGTCCGATTGGCTCACGATTATGATGTAACCTATATGAGGCACCCACAATGAGTATAGCCTACTATGGCTATGCATTGACATAATCAATCAAGTCTTGATCTGAAAGGAAATGGTGAAGAAGAAATAATAATATCATGATCAACATGTTCTATTTTTATGCTAACATTCTTTGTTTCCTTGTGCAGGTATAGGTGAAATCATGAAGCTGAACATTTTGTCGAAGACCAAGCATGTGGAGAAAAGCGGGCTCCCACAAGGGTAGAGCTCGGCATGCTTCCCTATTCATTAATGGGTTGATTTACAAATACATCATCATGTTCATCAAGTGAAATGAAATACAACTGGAGGAGTTAAAAATAGAGTTATCCATCGAGTAACTAAACCAATTGTGCATTCACTGCTTGATCGGGTTATATTTTCTTAATGCTTTCTGGTGACGGTGATTTTAGTTCATAAGGAATTCAAAGTGAGTACTTTTACATCAGATATTGCTGAGTAAGTTCATGTTATGTGCTGATCGTAATCATATATGTCATGCAAGTTTTTGTTCATCAATTATTTCTCTTTACAGTCAAGGATAGTGAATAGGCATACATTATGCATCAAGAGTTTTGTTTTGACTTTCATCATGAAAGAGAGCAGATTTAAAGAATAGTTTGATAAGTGAAACATAAAAATGCATGAAGAGTACCATGTTACTCAGGGGTACAAAAGATAGACAGTGCATTCAAGTGTTAAATGAATCACCAATTCCAGTTGATGGATAAGCGGATACAGAATCAAGAATAACAACATAAAATGATAACAGTTTCTAAGGTGTTATCTATGTAAGGAAACATGTGAGCTTTCATTGAAAGCGACGTGCAAGAACAAACAGCTCATTCTGGCTGGAAGAATGTTTCAAGTAGAACCATGTTTCAGTGTTTGGTAAAGACAACAATCATGTGCATTATTCATTCAAAATACATCTGCAAGAGAGTTTAGTGTCAATGGCCTGGAGGATAAGTGTAAACGAGAAACCAAAGGTTTTCAATGCAATTCAAATAGAATGTGTGTATTCAGAATTATTATATGCTCAGTTTAACAGAATTTCTATGATATTTCCATGAGGAAAGCTAAAGAAGGTAGAATGCCATGTGAATCGGGTCGGTTTACACACATAGTTTATTGTTCTTTCTTGTTTTCACAGTGGTTTCTCATATTTACAAATGGAATTCGCAGTTTTCAGAAAATATATGGAACTTTAAATAAATGCAGTATCTCCTCACTACTGTGTGTTTACCCATTGTGGGGTTTTGGGTCAAGTGTCCAGACTTTCAGCATTTCCAATCTACCCATTTGAGTGTGCTTTCTCAGAACAGCAGGTTAGGTATTTTATCATATGGGAGTTTTTCATACAAATGCGCAGTTTCTTTTAGACAACAAATATTCATATGGAGCAGATTGAAAGTTTAGAGTAATAAAAGAAAAGTCCAAATTTTTCTTGACTACACAAGATTTCTCCACAAAGCCATAATGGGGTTTCGAAGAACAATCCATCAAAGTAAAGAGCCAGCTATTATGGGCCAAGTTATAAATTTAATGCAAAATGATATATGATACCCATTTTCAGGGTTCGAGCTTCAAAATACATGAAAATGTCGATTTTCTGTGTTGGGTCGGACCCAAAATCTCATAAAAAGATGCTTTCTATAATATATATATGGCAGTCAATATATGGCCATGGTTTTAAGTGAAAGAGGTCAAGTTTTCCAAAAGAGAAAGTATGTATGTAACTCACTGTTTTGGATCTATAGAAGGATGCTTATGGCTCAGCCAGACCTATAGTAGATTCTCAAACCACATGAAGATATCCAATGCAAGCTCATCTAAAGTGGTCGGCAGGCATAGGGAGTACAAAGACAACAATATTTGCACAAGAGATATACAAGAAAATGCATTAGAAGGTATGTATAGCCACGGCCAAGGAAGAACAGAGCACATGAGCAGGGAGAAGTCAAAAAGAAGTATGACAGGCCGCGCCCATAGAGATTGTTCTCACTTTAAAATGAAGTAGAAGAACCATAATAATAGACAGAACAAAGCTTACCCACTTAGGAGCTCATCTTTCTGAAGGACTGATGATGATTTCCAAGGCACACGAGCTCGAATTCGACACAATCATGGCAGCGTATTCTTCCAGTCATAGCTTTTTCTTTCAAACTCACGGGTGCAAAATGAAATCATGATTAGGGTTTGGCATTCTTTTCTCATGCCCTAATTCGAGCTATACCATAAGCATCCAGAAGGTTCGGTCAATGCACATGTCAAATTTTGAATGGAGGCCGAAATTCATAATGTTTTCATTGTGACTTTATTAAAATCTGAGTTTAATACTTATGTGGGGGCCGAGTTTCTTTGTTAGGTCGAAGGTTAAGTCTTTTAGACTTATTTCTTTCCTTAGTGATTTATGAAACTTGAATATGGGTTATGATTATTGTTTGATGTGAAATGATGTGAAGGTGATAGTAGAGCCTTATGACCTAGGGTTAGGGTTTGGTGATTATACACTTAGAGTTCTGATTTTAGTTGATTTTAGAGAAATCAATGAAGATTGAAGATATGAAAGAGGATAATTATGTAATGTTTTTTATGATTTTTGAGGAAAATCAAAATATTGTAATGGAGAAATAAGGAGCTTTTCTTTTTTGCAAAAGATTTTCAATCTTTAATTGCAAAAATAGATTAATTGTGCAAATCTGCATCTTGTAAAGCAGAATCATAAAGCGATATTCTATAAATTGCTTTGTGTTTTCTTGCTATTTTTAGCAGATTTTTGTTGACTTTTACTCTTGGTCGGATTTCAGACCTATCTTGGAGAGATAAGGTTTTTCTGAGCTTTTAAAGCAAATCCAGCCTATTTTTAGAGGCTTGACAGTGTGATCATAAAAGCAGTATGCTTTTTTCTGCTTTTAGGCAATTTTTTGAGCAGTTTGAAGCCTTTTTTCCTTGAGCTTTTTCTGAGCTCGGATTAGGGTTTCTTGAGAGCTATGTTTTGATAGACTTAGTCTTTTCAGCTCTCCTCTGAGTAGTTCAGATCAGAGTTCCTGCTCATACACAATTTTTTGAGTTTGTGAACACATTATTGTACTCAGTTTCAGATTATGGCATTCTCCTTCAGTTGAATAAAGACAACATTCCTACTTCTCATTTCTGTGTCCATTTGCAGTTTTAGTTTGATTTTATCTTGTGATTTCTGTTTACAGAATCCTTGTTTTGTCCTTAAACTGTAATTCTTAATGCAGAAAGTTCAAAAATACAGGTTGCATATTGTGCTTCAAGTCGAGTCTTCATGCAAATCATTTATGTATCAATTGTTCTTGAGAAGTTGTGAAATATTGCATCTTTCTGAAAACTGTTTGTGAGGAAGAGATCATAACCGTCATTAAATCATTATTAGGTTCAGAAAGTCATCTGTTAGAAATAGGTTTTTATGTTCAGTCATCTTTTATCCCTTTCCTCAGAGGCTATTTTAGAATAGAATTCATCATTCAGAGAACCAGCTCACTCTGGAGATTCCTTCTTTGTTCAGATCACCCACATCTGAAGAAGGTTTCCATGTTTCAGTAGTTTGCTGAATACTGCATTCAGCAGGGTGCAAAACTATTGATACTTGATGCTTTACTGAATCCACAACATGGATCAAGAGTCAACATTCTTTCTATCACCCCACAAGGGGATTTCATTCCAAAATTATATAGGCTATCTTTCCCATGTACTAATAACATTGTTGTAGAATATGAAGCTCTCATCATAGGGCTCAAAAGAGAAGTATAGTGGAAAATCCTAGCACTAAAGGACTATGGGGATTCACAAATAATCATAAACCAAGTCAATGATGATTATTAGACCAAGGATGACAAGATCACTCCATACAAGAATATGGTAGAATGTCTCAAGGATTTTTTCATCCATATCACATTTGAGTAGATACCCCAAATGAAAAATCGTGTAGCAGATGCTATGGTGACTATTGGATCCTTGTTAGATATACTAAAGAACACTCCTAAATGCAAGTTCCCCTTTGAGCAACTTCTTGTCCTAGCTTTCAAGGTACCAAAATCTGAGCTTGTATGAAAAATTTTTGGTCCTGGTCATCCCTGGTATCATGATATATTCGCTTACCTAAATAGAGTAATCCTCCTAGTTGACATCACCTCAAACCTCAAGAAAACCTTTATCAAAAAATCATCTCATTTTATTATCCTAGGTGATACCCTTTACCACAGAAGTCTTGAGGGGACACTATTGTGATGTCTTAACCCTAAGGAAGCTTTGATTGTATTAATGGAAGTACACAAAGACATTTTTGGATCACATTTGAGTGGTATGACCTTGGAAAAGAAACTATTGAGGACAGGGTACTATTGGCCTACCATGGAATAAGAAGCTCACAAATATGTCAATAAATGTATGTAGTTTCAATAGCATGGGGACCTCATCCATGTGCCATCTCAAGAACTTCAACCCATCATTACACCTTGGACTTTCTCACAATGGGGACTCAACCTATTAGGAAAGATCACACCTACCTCATCCAATGATCACAAGTTTATTATTACCACCACTAAGTATTTCACAAAGTTGGTTGAGGCAATTCCTATGACCTATATTATGAGAAAGAAAAACTCCAAGTTCATCCTGAACTACCTTATTTTTCATTACAATGTTCCACAAACGCTTATCTTAGATAATGGGACACCTTTTAAAAATTAGAATGTCTATGATTTATGCCAACAATTCAATATCCAACACTAGTTCTCTACCCCTATTACCCATAGGGAAATGGTCAAGAAGAGGCTTCAAATAAAACCATCTTGAAAATTCTTAAGAATATAGTCAATGAAGTTGGTCGTGACTGGCATTTACAACTAAACCTTTCCTTATGGACCTACAGAACTAGTATCTACATGCCTATAGGTGCTACACCCTTTTCCCTAATATATGGATATGAAGTTATCCTACCTATTAAGGTCGAACTCCCATCACTGAGAATATCCTTACAAAATCTTATTATTGATGAAGAATATAGGGTCTCATGGTTGAATGAGCTAGAGATGTTGGATGACCATTTCATGGATGCTTTGAATCATTTGCAAGTTTATCAAAACTAACTCAAGAGGAGCTACAATAAGAAAATAAAAAGTCGGTCCTTCCAAGTTGGAGAGCTCATTCTGAAGGAGAATCAAAGAAACATGCCTAATCTAGAAAGAAAGGGGAAGTTTGAACCCAAATTTTTGGGACCCTTCATTTTCATGATGAGTTATAGGTTGGGAGCATATTAGTTATAAATACCTGAAGGTGAACCCTTGCAGGATCCCATCAACAACTCACATCTCAAAAAAATTTGTGCCTAGGCTTGAAAGGTATAAATCCAAAAAAAAATACAAAATAACAAAATCCAAAAAAAATAGAAAAAGGATTGAAGATAGTAAGGATAAAATAATTATGCTATAGTGAAAACCACTTCGGTGGTGCTTTGGGAAAGTACCTTGATGAAAACCTAACAAATAGTTGTCTTACATAAATAAGCACTATCCATCCATCATTGATTATTTTCCTTGTCATGCTTTACTTTCCTTCACATTCATCCTTCATCCTATTTCATCATATTCTTTCCATCACCCATTTGTATTTGTATCATAGCTAGATATTGGTTATCATGTTCCCCTTTAGTACTACTTGGCACATTCCTAAGGTCATTTTTTTCCTACCTATGTCAAGGTAGTCTATCACATCACACTGGGGGAATTTGTAAATATTTGCATCAAATTTGGTTGATGTATATTCCTAAAGGTCTTTAATATCATCAAAAAATCCAAAAACATTCAAAAAATGTAAAAGTTAAAATCCAAAACATCCAAATCATATCAAAATCCCCAAAATAGGTCAAAATCAGAAAAAATAAAAAATGTAACCATGTCAAACTATGTTGTCTCTAAGCTTAAACCTAGGAAAGGCTATCATTGATGCACCCCTAAGGCATTAGGTTAGTCCTTAGGAGTCTGTCATAATAAATTGAGAATCCATCAAATGTTCATATCTCATCAATAAATGGTTATTGGTCTATTCCAATCGAACTATGTGGTCCCTACATGTATAACGTAGACAAGTCTAATCATTGATCATCCCTCAAGGCCCTAGGTCAGTCCCATTAGGTTTGGTTCTTGGTCAAAATCTTAGAAAACACAAAAACATTTGAAAATTGGAAAATCAAAACAATTGTAAAACAACCCAAAATCCAAAAACATTGAAATATTCTAGAAAATCGAAAACCACCCATCCCATTTCGCTTTCACTTAGGATAAACTTCCATCCATAGTAAAACACTCATCATCTTCAACCTTTGGTAAAAAAAATGAAAACATGTGTGGCAATTTGTAAAGTGTAGGCATAAAATGTAAAATTCTTGAGTCTAGATCAGGTATAAATTAGGTATAAAGTGTATCCCTCATCTAGGTTGAGATTCATTTTCTTATTCAAGGGTTGCAAATGAATCCAAGGATTGAGGGAATGATTATCCTTGTGGTTGTGAGATGGGGTTAGAAATCAAATAGCATAGATAAAGTGACAAGCAACACTACTAAACTATTAAACCTCATCCAAACAAGAGAATACAAACAAAATGGAGATATCAAAATGAAAGCAAACAAAATAAAGCACTCCCCATATTGTAGTTGATTCCTTCTCTTGCTCTCCTTCTTGTTATGCAACTTTTCCCTTAGATTTGTTGAAATACTTGTGCAAAACCTGCAAATGGTAGTAAGAAAGTTGGAGACAATTAGCTATTAAAGTGAAAATGGAGAAGGAAGGTTGCTTTTATAGACAACCCTTCAAATGGATGGCTGAGATTAATCCTCTAGAAGGATTCCAAGATCAATGGTCAGAATTGATGCACCAAGAATATGTTATTCTTGGAGGAATCATGACAGAGAGACATGCAGAGGACATGCAGGCTATGACATAAATGATTTATGCGGGGATTATGACAGAGCATCTTTGACCAAGGTGGAGGTGCATAAATAATTTATTTTAAATTATTTATTCAGAAATGGAAGAAAATGACAAGTGGAAAATAAATAATTTATCCAAATTATTTATTTAGAGAAAACAAAATGAGCATTTAATTAAATAATTAAATGGGGAGGTGGAAATTTGACATGGATAATTAATTTGAATTATTTATCCAAAGAGAGAATGAAACACAATTAAATAATTTTGACAATTATTTAATTATAGAAGAAAAAAGGACAAATAATAATTATTATTATTATCGACTATAGATGAAGATAAATAATTAAATAAAAATATTTATTTAATTATTGAAGAAAAGGATATATTAGCGACACAATTAAATAATTTTAATTGATCAAGATAGAATAAATATGAGAAGGTGAATTAATTAAATAATTAAAAATATTTAATTAATAGAGATAATGGTCAAACAAATTGAATAATTAAAATTATTCAATTATCGAAGGACAAACCAAGAAAAATGATGCTCATGGACTTAGGAATTTTCAATGTCTCTCAGGATGACAAGTGTACAGGCTAGAGATGTGGGGATGTGCTCACACATGTGTGAGCACATTTTGGAAAGAGAGCATGTAAGAAGGAGTAAAGACATGTGGGTGAAGAATTAAAGGTATGTGGGTGAAGGATATTAAGGCATGTAAGAGAAGTAAGGGCTCATGTAAGAGGCAAGATGGCTTGTGTATGAGACAAGATGGCCTTTATAAGATCCATTAAGGCTTGGGTGAGAGACATTCAATGGAGGAAGTAAATGAAGGAGGAATATTCCAAAGGAATATTTCTATGCAAGTGTGAGGGAAAATAGCTTTTTAATTAACCTGATAAAATTAATTAGTTGTGCAAGTTGGAGTTAATAAACCATGGTTTTATTTAACTGGAAAGGAGTGAAATGTTGGAGAATTGACTAATGAATATTAGCAAGTGGATAAGATTAATTAATTAGATATTAATAAACTTAGGTGGGTTTAGGGGAATGTGACATTTTAATTAAATAATTAGAGTTATTTAATCAAATGAGAAGACCTGGGAGTTTTAATTAAATAATCTATATTATCTAATTAAAAGGGAATGAAAATTAGTAAGAAGGGGGATGAATTAATCCAATAAATTTTATTATTTGATTAATAGGAGAAAATGATAAATTTAATTAAATAATTTAGATTATTTAATTAAATAGTTAGAAATGAGGTGATTTAGGAGAAATGGTGTTAAAAAACAAATTCAAATGCATAATATTGATCAAGACAAGTTGAAGTGTCTACATTTTTCCCCTCTTTGAAGCCAGGTACTTGTTACATTGGTTCAAAAACTGATGCTTTTCAATATCAACATTGCTGCCAAGATTAAAAAATTCAAAATTTCTCAATTTTTTGGATGCCCCACTATTTCCCTAGTGGAAGGAATTATGTTGCTACAAGATCCCATAAGGATATCCTATCAGGAGTATTATTTAGTTGTTCAACAAGATCATACTCCTTTCCACTATGTAAAGGAAAATGAGGAGCACTAGGAAAGATAGATTGAGACATTGGTAATGGAGTAGGAATAGTTTTCAGTTGCCTATTATTCCTTGTATTGTATGTGTGAGCAATGGTATTGTAACTTGGTTGTTATGAAACATTGTTACTATCAATTTTCCTTGTAAAGTTCAAGATATCCCCTAGAGCTAATGGTTTTTTTTTAGGTGGTTTGAGGATAAGTATGGGTTTATTTTGAACTTATGGTTGTTGTGAGGGTGGATAGAGGATTAGAACTGGCTCAAGAGACCGCTTCAAGGGATATCTAATGTGCATAACCTCAAAATACTTCTTATTTTCATGATCATTTAGTAAAGGGGAGTCTAAGGTTACCTCATCATTTTCATCTAATGAATCCATATTACTATTGTTTGAAAGACATGCATCTATTCTATCATTCTATTGCACCATGATATCTTCCCTAGTAGGAGAGATTTTAGGAGAAGAGAAAACAATATGTTCATCACATTCCATGGTTAGATTTTGTAAAGTAACTTCATCACAAATAGGGGAGGTATTAAGAGAAGAATGCTTACCAATGATTGGATCCTTTTGTTCAAGTAGGTGTTCAAAAGTGGGAGAAGCATTAGGAGGGGAAGAAATAAGATTCTCATGACTCTCAATGAATGTATCTTCTAACACCAAATTATGTTCTTCGCAACTAGGAGAGATATTAGGAGAAGAACAAATGTGATTGTCATGAGTGTCTAACTTTACCTCCTCTTTGACTAAAACTTTCTCACAAATAGGAGAGATATTAGGCAATGTGGAATTAAGGAATATGTCAACCATTTTAATATTTTTCACTAAGGGACTCTCATGACTAACATGCTTGTTAATGTGTTTTTTCTTGACATAATTGGAAAAGAAAGATACTAACATTCTATGAAAAGTAATCTATCTAACTTATGCAAATGACTAATTATGCTATGTAAAACCTCAAAATGATGTATTTTAGTCCCAGTTTTTATGTTTGAAAATGAACTTGAATTGAAAAATTAACCTTAATGTAAATGATCATAGAAACCATAAATTTTTGAAACTAAAACAGAGGTCTGGGTGTAGCAAAATAGAAAGCAGACAGAGGCTGAAAAACACTAAGAAAATTGTCTAAAAAGCATGTATAAGGTCTCATTCACCCATGGGTGAATGGGTCATTTCTCAGGGTTTTAAAAAAGTGAAAAATGAAAAATTTTAGTTGTTTTACGTGTTTTCTTTGCTAGTGAAAAATGAAAAATTTTAGTTGTTTTACGTGTTTTCTTTGCTAGGTTTCATATTGTAACTTCTATGGCAAAATTTTTCATAATTTGATGTCTAAATGCAAGTGAAATTAATGGCAAATGATGAGCTATATGACACTTTTTTAAATTCAGTTTTGACTCATTTTTTAAATATGAATGATGAAAAGTACACTAATATTCAAACACCATGCAAAATCAATGTGATATTATGCAATTATTTTTTGAATTTTTTAGATTTAAAATGAATGAAAAATGCAAGTTTACTCCTAAAATGTAATACAACTTCATGCCAAATTTAGAGACCCTAAATGCAATGAATTGATTTCAATCCTAGATCTAGGTTTTGAATGATCTCCAAATTAGAAATTAGAATGTTGAAAAATGTTAGGTTCACCAAAATGAAACATAGAAAAATAGGGTAGGGTTCAAACACATATGGTTTTATACTAAATTTGGAATGTTTCACCAAACTTACTATAAATGGAAAGGGAAAAATAGGGTGAATGAACCTACCTATTCTTCTATTTCATTCAAGAAATGAGATCCCTCAATTCAAAATCCAATTTCAACCCTTAGGTGAGTGAATTATTTGAGGAATCTTGCAATTTCCCCTTTTGTGTTAGGATAGGGGTCTAGGTCAAACAACACTTTGGGGAGAAAGATTAAATATAGTAAATAAACTCCAAAATGCAATCTATCACTTTGATTTAGTAGATTAAACAAAAAACTAAAGGAACCAACAAAGTTTTTGGAAAATATGGAAGGGATAAATGTTGTGTACCTCTCACAAAATGATGTTTTCAGAAGTTGTCTAAGGACTCATTCACCCTATGGTGAATGGGTCCTATGTAGGGCTTTTCAAAAATGGATTTTGGGTTATTTTCTCCTATGTCTACACTTCCAAATTCTTGGGTTTCATAGTCGTTTAGTTGGAAATAAATCCAATATCTAAGTTTCTATGAGATGACAACAAAGGTGACAACAAATGCAACGTTGCAATTTTGCAACTTTGAGATCTTCAACCTACAAATTTGCAACACACAAAGAGAAGGGAAAAATGTTTGTTTTTGGGTGAATGGGGGTTTAACTTGGTCAAACCTAATTTTGGTAATTAAACCTTGAAATGAAACAATGGTACATGAAGGAATGATGAATGAACAAATGCAATGTTGCAACTCACCAAACCCTTAATTAAACATTTAAAGGACTGAAATCTCGATGTTGATTTTACATGAAATGGCTTCAATGGATGTGGATCTTGATACTTGAATCTTGCTTTGAATCTTTGACTTGAATGCTTGGATTAGATCTTGAAACCTACATCACAATATTAGCTCCAAAAACTTGCATGAATGAACATAACTTTGGCATGATGCTTGGATCTTGATTGCTGCAACAAATGATGAAGAGGTCTACTCTTTCTTTAAATAAAGAGGGGTAAAAAATTTATTAAAGATCAGAATAGAGCATTAAATCAAAGCAAAGGGCCAAAGCCCCAAGGAACCCAAAAGATACAATTAAACAAAGCAAGATCCAATCATTATCCATCATCAATCTCATCTCCATCCTCTGCAATAATCCTTTCCAAATCATGGCAGAGCTCCTAGGAAATCTTCTCCCACCTCTCAATATTCCAGCCATCAAGATGCTTTGAAGCCCATTTTGCTAAGCAATTTGTTGCCCTATTCCACTCCCTCAAAATATGGACAAAAGAAACCACCTCCATCGAGGAACTAATCCGTAGAATATGCTGCACCATCCTAGCCAACTACCAATTGACATCAGCCACATTCTAAGCATTAAGAAAATTAACCAGAACTTGTGATTCAGACTCACAAATAACCTTTCTCCACCCTAAAGTATAGGCCCATTCAAGAGTGAAGAGGATCACCAGACCTTCCATAAGGTTGACAGTCTACATCCCTTCATAGACAGAGAAGAAGAAAACCACCATCCCTGAAGAATCCCTACTAACTCCACCAATTCCTACAGGCCCAGGATTTCCCCTTGAGGAACCATCAGTATTAATCTTTAGAATTCCAACAGAAGGGTGAATCCATTTACCCATTCGCATCACTTTCTTCTTTGCCCACCCTCCCCTTCGAACACAAGCTAAAGCCAAAGACATCTCTCAAAGTCCCAGTCTCTCCACCTTCTCAGCATCCTCTTTCTCTAAGGGATACACCACCTCACACTTCACTTCCACCATCTCCCAAACCATTCCTATAATTCTCTGTCAAATCTGTTGAATAACCATCTTTTCACCTCAAAAGATTCTACGATTCTGCTCCAACCAAATCTACTAGAGAATGAAGGTAGGCCCAACATACCACACATCCTGTAAGAAAGATGCCATAGCGGGAGGTCTGCCAAGACTACTCTAGAAATCCACCAAGGAGGAAGAATGAACACAAGGACTTTTCCAAACTTCCCACCAAAAATGCCACAGCCTCAAGGAAAAAGAGCAACAAAAAAATAAATGAGCAGAATCCTCCTCCCCATTCCCACACAAAACACACATGGATGGGCCCTGAAATACCCTCTTCTGAATATTGTCCCAAGTCAAGAACTTCTTCTAGGCCAAAGTCCAAATGAAACAACTGCACTTTGGCCAAGAAAACTTATCCCAAACTCTCTACCACCAACAAACCTCCACCCCATCCAACTTGTGAGATAAAAGGACCTAATAGCCAGAGGCAATAGTATAAACACCCTTAGGGTTGGGGGACCAAGATAAAACATCTCCATCTGAGAGGGAGCTACAACTCTTGCTAGAAAGGATACTTTGCAATTCCATGCACTCCTCCTCCATACCAACCACAGGCCACTCCTCAGGACCCTTCCACCTAGCCACCATCAACTAGCCATGAGAAGACATAGACTTAAAATCTCTCACCCTATCCCAACCAGCCACAATGAATCTTTGAAAAAGGGGCAATAGGGGGAAAACCATCCCAAGATTCCAACCAAAAGTGAGCCTCTAACCCACTTTTGCAAATCCAAAACAAACCATCCTTGATGAGAGCAGCCCCTTTCTTGAGCGTACCCCAAATCACCAAACCTTTCCCCACCAAGGGATAGCGGGGAATATCCATTTGAGGGATCCCAGGGAAATATTTATGGGATAATATCCTGGCCCAGGTCTGATCCTGCTCCACACACCACCTCCAAAATAGTTTAGCAGCAAGCGCTATCCCAAACAAAGATGATTTCCTTAATCCAAGACTGCCATAATGCTGCAGGCTACAAACAATCTCCCATCTAACCAAACTCCATTTGGAGGATAATAAATTACCTACCCATAGAAATTGTCTAGTTAAAGCATCAAGTTCCTGAACAAAACCAACCAGGGCCACCTAGAGCATACATCTATAAATGGGGAGAGCCTAAACCATAGATTTGATCAACTGAACTTGGCCAGCAAAGGACAACCATCTATGGGTCCAATGTTAACCTTTGTCTGAAACTTATCTAGAATACTCTACCAAGATTCCCTGGGCATCCTTTTGATAGAGATAGGAATACGAAGATAGGTCAAATGAAGGGACCCAATCTAAAACCTCAAGATATTAGCAATCCTCCTCTGGACAGGACCAGGAGTATTGAAGAAGATGGAGGACTTATCTTCATTAATTAGTTGACCAGAGGCAAGAAGATAAACATCCAACACTGCACACAAATTTGTAGCCTCCCTAATTGTATCCATACCCATCAGCGCAGTATCATCCACAAACTGCAAATGAGACTATGGGGGAATATTACCTTCCCATCGCCACCCCTGAATGAGAACCATCTCAACATTCCTTTTCAACAACCAGCCTAGACATTCAACAAGAAGCAAAAATAGATATAGAGATACTGGGTTGCCCTGATGCAGTCCCCAAGAAGCACAAAAAATCTCTGAGGGCTCGCCATTCATTAAAATAGAGAAGGATACTGAAGTAACACAATTCATGACGCATTGAATCCACTCATCCCCAAAACCAAAATCCCCAAGGATCTTCCGAAGAAAGGACCATCGAACTCTGTCATATGCCTTTGCCATGTCCAACTTGATGAACATTGCCTTATCATTGGAAATGGCCATAGAATGAATGGTTTCCGTAGTTATAACCACCCCATCTAGAATTTGTTTGCCTGCCACAAAACCACTTTGCTCCTTGGAGATCAACACTTTGAGCCATTTTTTTAGCCTATCCACAATTATTTTAGAGATAATTTTATAAATCATATTACAAAGAGAAATGGGTCTAAATTGGCTTAACCTGTCCACCCCATCACATTTGGGGATAAGAGCCAAGAAAGTAGAATTCAAATCTCGTAACATTTACTTATTCGTCTGAGATTCCTAGACAACCGCCAATAAGTAAAGCTTAATAATATCCCAGAATTCTTGAAAGAACTCCACCAGAAAGCGATCAGGGCCAGGAGCTTTCCCTTTCTTCATCTAGAACACCGTTCCCTCAAGCTCATCCATCGAGATATCACTCATTAGATACTCATTCATCTCCATAGTAACCAAAGAAGGGATGCAAGATAGAACTTGAGCCTCCTCATCAGGAGACCCCTAGGGATCCTCCCTGAATAAAGAAACAAAATACTGCACTGCTTCACATGAACTATCCTTAAAAGAGGAAAGAGGCTCACCAGTGTCTTTCACCAGAACATAAATTGAATTCCCATGTTGCCTAGCTTTGACCGAATTGAAGAAGAAGGCTATATTCTTATCTCCCTCCTGAAGCTATTCAATTCATGCCTTTTGTTTCCAATAGACTTCCTCCCATAATTCACACTCCTCTAGCACTTTCAACGCCCTGGCCTCCTCTTGAAATAAATTAGCAGTCACACCATCCTCCCTGATCACCCTCGTAATGCTATTCAACTCAGCTTGGGCAAAAAAAATTTCTTGAAAAATGTTCCCAAAGCACTGTCGGTTCCAACGCTTAAGCTAATATTTAACAAATTGGAGAAGCTTAGCAAAAGTATATATTGCCATGCCAAAAGTGGGTCTACCATTTCTCCACCATTCAGCCATATAATCATGAAGAGAGGGCTCATGCAGCCACATAATCTGGAACATAAAAGGGGGCGATCAAGGCACACAAATTGAAGAAACAACATGCTTGATAGGCCAATGGTCAAACCCCCTCCAATCCAAAATTTTTGAGCTAGAAGACCACAATCTACCAACCCAAAAACATGACACTAGAAACCAGTCAAGTCTTTTGGAAATGCAGTTATCCCCAAGCCTTCAATTGTTCCAAGTGAAATGACCATTATTAGGCTTAACATCAACAAGATTCAAAGTAGAAATGTTGTCTTGAAGAAGCAACGCAGCAGGCTCCAACCTTGCAATACCACCCCACTTCTCAGCCAACTCAGAAATAGCATTAAAGTCACTAGCCATAATCCATGGATGAAAAGGCACCATACTCCAGACAAATTGAATATGGGGCCACAAAAGTTGCTTACCCCTCAATAGGCACATAGATATTAGTGAGGAGGATAGACTCCCCAGTCTCAAAGCAAGAAGTAATCATCGAGATAGAAGACTTGCTAGACATCCACCAAAGAGGGTGGATCTTCCATGGATTCCAAAGGCAAGCCACTCCACTCGTAGACCCTTGAGCACCAATGCATTAGCACTCAACACTTCCCCATAGCTTAGGAGATAAACCAATCATGCATTCCACAGATAACTTAGTCTCCTACAAGAACAAAACATTAGGAGATTGACTTCTAACCAATTCAAAAACAACCTTTTGTTGAGGGCCGCTGTTCAAGCCCCTTGCATTCCATGATAGAACAATCATTTCAAAGAGCTTGTGAAGTGCGAATCCAGAGTCTTAACCAACCCTAATTCCACTAGAGTTTCCCCAGTTAACTTAATCTTTTCCATATCCTTTTTCCTATCAAGCTTTGAAGATTTCTCCCCCAACCCTTTTTTGAGATCCTTTTGATGTAGACCCAAAGGAGAAGGAGAAGACTTTATATTCTTTCCTGCATCTGATCTTGCATGCAAAGCCATAATAGAGTTGTCTCCCCCACTCTTCTTCATTTCCACAGTAGAAACCGACTCCACCTGGACATCCATTTGAAGGTTGGTCACCATTTGCAAAGCTCCAGAATCATGTGTATCCTGAGTAACCCCAAAAAGAGGATCCTCCTACCCAGAACACACAATACCCTGATCCAAATTCAACATGTCTGGATTCACTTCCTGCTGGCCAAGATCATCCAAAACCTTGAATCTATTAAGACAACCTTCATATTATCTTTCCTTCAAGGTCCTATTTTGACCCTAGTTTCTATTACGATTCCTAACAGGGGCGAAACCATCTAGACCAACCCCATCCCTAGGAATAGGATCCTTTCCCTTATCTTCCCTAGGTGGGTTGCGAGGAGGTTGAGAAATCAGAGGCTCCACAGGCCTAGCCCTTGGACATCTTCACTATAGGTGACCATATTCATGGTAGAGACAACATAAAAATGGAAGAGTTTCATAGTCTAATGACTACACCCAAGAATGAGGACCCACAGACATATCCAAAGAATCTAGTAATGGCTTACTTAAGTCAATTTCCACACAAATATGAGAAAAATTTATCACCTTTTTAAACTAAGTCTATTGTGAAGAACCAATCGGCTTCCCGAGCATCGACCCCAACAAATGCAAAACATCATCCTGCCAACATTCCACAAGAAACTGTGGAAGTCAAACCCACACTGGGACTCGAGTCGGAAGCTCCTCAGCAGGGTTAAAACCAACATGCCACAGTTTAATAAACAAACCAACCTTATTATAGAAATAGGGACCTCCTTCAAAAACCTTATTATGATCCTCCATGCAATCAAAGGTAAACATGAAATAATTATTTTCTAGAAGATTTATATCCATCTCACCCTCCGACATCCAAGTCCGTCAGGCCCAAGACTCCAAAAATTGCATCGATATCCACATACCCAAAAACTTGCAATAAAAAGAGTGCCTTGAATAATATTCAATATCCTCTACAACCATCTCTAATGGGATGACCAGTTTTGGCCTCTCCTTGCAATGTTCCAAGCATCCATTGATTTTTGTGATTCGAGCCCCACTAGACGAGCCCACTCCATCTAGCCCCGGTTCCAACAAATACAAATTATTATTGAAAACTTTTGAAGCATGCGTAGGAGACTTCACACCAATCACTGATCAAAAGTCCATTTTGGGGCTAGCACCCGAGGTCTCCCCAAGTGACATTAAACCCAAGCCACAATGAGCATACAATCCCTCAAAAAATAAAAAACCAAAACAAGGGTATCGAAAACCCCAGCCAACACTCACCACTAGATGTTGGCAAAGCACAGAGGATGCACCTCCAAAAAGAGGCCGCACAAGGAGAAAAAACTAGGCCCAAAGGGCCACTCCACACAACACACCCGCGGCTCCCAACAACACCAAGCTTGCGGCTAACACCAGTGATTAACCCTCACACGCAAGGAAGAGAAAGATTGAAGCAACAAGAAAAAAAATGCCACCCCTCACTCCCAAAAGTACACACAGACCCCCCTGCTAATGCAGAAACAAGCAGAGTGCAGGGAACAAGCTAGGGCATGGACGCTGTAGCTCAGCAAGTAGAGCAGTCAAACACCATCATTTTTTTTAACTTGCGTCCTCCTAAATTTTCTATTTTGATAAAAATATAAATTAATATTTAATTTATTTATATTTTTCTTTTAATGTTGGAATAATATAGTTATTTGAGAAAGATTTTTCATTCCTTAGACTTATTATCAATATGATTTCTTATTGCTCATTAACAATTTATAGGGATAATGCCACATGTGTAGTTATTGCAACTATGTTAGACAATATATGTAGTAATTCAAAGTGGGTTGACAATACCTATAAATGTGAGTCAAAGGCATTGTTAATACTGAACACTACAAATAGTTTTTGTTTTCAATTTTGCTTAGTGTTTACTAACTATAAAATATAAAAATTAACATTGCTAATTACTTTTACGTAATAAAATAAATCAAACTTACATTTTCAAATCATAACATGAAAATAAACATTCTAAATTCAAAATTTTTAAAGCAAGAGTAAGACTTAAAAAACTATTAAAATTAAAATACTTAATTTAGAATTACATGTAAAATTTAAAAGTTTTAAAGCAACACTAATCAATTAACAAGAATATAGATCTAACAACTAATTACATTTATGAAATGAAATTGCACAGATTTAAGGAATATAAATACTTTAAGAAAGAAATTGCATATTTATCTTAAAATTTTAAAAGCTAATTTATAAATACTTTATTAAAAAATTATATATTTTAAAAAAACTTATAAATATTTAAATTTATTATTTAATTACAATAAACATTGCATAATATTTTTTTGCTCAATTCTTTGGCCTACTTTGATCAACTTTTTAAATTTTTTTTTTTGGTGGGAATGGAGTTGAACAATGTGGGGAGGTCCTTTGTGCCCCCCCCTCCCCAACAAATCACTAAAGTGATGGTTTCAATTAGTGCATTTGTTGCCTCAAGCTGTACTTTGGCATGAGGTCCCAAACATTGAAAGGATCTCCCCATGGGAAAAGACATGAAGGTCCATGTGCCTAGAAATGGGGTCATTATTCTATAGTTTTTGAGTTGGATGAAGGCACAATCATAAAGTTACCTAAATCAATGATTAATATGATCATATCCTCCATTGAAAACATGTTGGTAGGAAAAAATTCTCTTTTCATCCTAATATTGATCTTGTCAGGAGATGGGTTGTTGATAATTGGAAACCCAAGGGTTCCCTTGTTATTCCAATTCAAGTGGAATGTTCCTTTTCAAATTTAATCTATGAGAAGACCTTATAGTTCTTGCTTAAGGGCATTGAATTCATGGGGAGAATGCACTCTCTCTCTATAGATGGAAACATGGTTTTGATCCCAAAGTGAACTTGATCAAATCAACTCCTATGTGGGTTAGGATCCTTGGCCTCCCTCTAAAATTATAGGATGAAGATATATTTTTTGGATCACTAACTACTTTGGTCAATTCATCATTATGGACAAAGTTACGAAGGATAAATCCAAGTTAGTTTTTCCCAGGTTCTATGTTCGGTAGATGTTTTGAAATTTATTCCTACTTTGATCATTTTGGAGTCTAAGTCTAGGAAATTGAATCAACCCATTTTATATGAAAACTAGTTTTTTTTTCAAAACTACTCAAAATTGAGCCACTTGGTTTCTCAATATCCAACCCCAAGGAAAATATCCCAAAGACTAAGGATATTGAAGAGAAATTGAAAGGGGTGGTAGAATCTTCAAATGATTACCCTTTTAGAGAAAGCCTCATCAATATTATCTCTTCTCCCAATGGGAATCAAGGTTGAAATCCCCTCATGAGAATTTGGCAATGCATGTCATGGACTCATCTTTGTAGAAAACCAAATGTTGCTCAAATAACTAATTAAAAAAGGCATGTTGTTATAATTTGGATAGATAGGTAGTAGAGGAAAAGGAAGAGGGGAAATTTCTCTAGTCTCCCAAATAACAGTCAAACATCCATCTAATCAAGTCCTTTAGTGATAAGGAGAGGATTTTATATCACCACAGGCATAAATTCCCAAGTTGGATAAGCCCTAAAAATCTATTATTCTAGAGAATGTTAATAGAGATACCACTAATTAAAAGGAAATTATTTCCTCTTTAGAGAATTTTTCAAAATCCTTGGGAGTTAGTGAGGGGACTATGCAGTCGAATAAGGCTTTGGAGAAGGTTAACAATGAGTTAGGTGAGTTAGAAGGTTTGAAATGGGATAATTTTCCACCTTCCAATTTGATCCAAAACTCCTCTAAATTGACAAAGGGAAGGAACAATATCAACTATAGTCAATCCACCTCTTCTCCTAACAAGGGTGGATCACACCATATAGAAAAGGAAACATTTTTGTTAAGAATTCTATGGATGTGGGTGTTGGCATTATTTGTCATTGATGTCAAATACTTGATTTTATCTCTAATAGGTTCATGTTGTTTTGGTGATGTCAAAGTTCATGGTGATACATGGTGGTATGATGTTCATTCATCATGATGTTTATTGGTAGCTATCACAAAGTTTCTTGTCATAGAGTTGTTTCACAAGGTTGTTTTATGGTGATTGAAGTGTTGCTTCAGTAACAGTGTTCATGGTTCATGTGCTATTTTTATGTTATATTTGTGAGTTGACCTGCTATGAATGGTAGAAAGGAACTTGAATGTTTATTCAAGGGTGTTAATATCATTGTCAACTAGTCCCTCCTTTTAGGTTAACCTGCTAGAGAGGTCAAAAATCTAAATACTATCTCTCAAAGAAAAATCAAAGGTTATCATTCATTTGATAGATTGGCAGGTTGTGTAAATCAAAGGTTATCATTCATTTGATAGTTTGGCAGGTTGTGTAAATCAAAGGTTCTGATTTAAATCTCTAAATGGTCACTTCCTGAGGTTTCAACATTGACAAGCATTTGAATGTCATTAGGTTTTTTCTTTCAGTTACATACAGTTTTACAACTGAATTGGGACAATGATGGATTAAAGAATGAAGCGAGTGGATTGAGTGGGTTTCACTGTTGATGGAGGACCGAGCACTATGAGAGAGTTTTGAAGGATATCATGATTTGTTAAGATCAAATACAAAAAAGGAGACTTGAACATAAAGTATGTTATTCTTTGCTCAGTTAAGTATGATCAAAACATTATCACTAATGATTACCAGTGGTTTATGAATTCTAATGGTTTGAGTTTTGTGAGAGTATGTTGAAAGATATGGAACCTTGTTTTTGCAAAGAATATACACATAGAGGGAGTTTTATTAATAGTTTATAAAAGGGTTACAAGGCTTTGTTTGACAAGATCCATGCATCTTTGCATAGATTAATGTAATTTAATTGAGATCACAGGTATATGTAGTTTGGTTTGAAATAAAGGAGTGTGTAGAGAATTTCCAAATGTCTATGTTTGACATGATTGTGTAAGAGACATTTTGTGCTATGTTTTTGATCATCCAAAGAATGTAATGGTCAAGGTGTGTGCAAAGGTCATTTTTCATTTTTTGTATCTATTTGTTCATGGTGTTTGTTGAAGGGGAGTCTTGTAATGATGTGGTTATCTATGTATGCAAGAAGGGTCTCATGTTGAGTGTTTGTATGTGAATAAGGGAGATGGATTTTTGCTGATGCAGAGATTGAGCAGTGGATCATTTGGAAACAGAGTAACCCTATAAATTTTTGTTTATTTCTTTTGACATTAATGGAAGTGGTGTATGTTTTCCAGTGAGGCATATAATGTAGCCAGTGAGGCTTTGCTAGTGAGGCATATAATGTAGCTAGTGAGAATTTTCCAGTGAGGCATCTAGAATGTAACCAGTGAGGCTTAATAAACTTTATTTTTAGAGTGGTTTTTCACCCTTTAGGTTTTTCCACTCATAAAACTTTTTTTATGTCTCCTCTTGGTAGTTTGGTATATTATGCTTAATTTTTCATCTTTTTTCAAGTATTATGTTCTGATTTACATATCATTGTGACTCCCTCAACATTCAATACCTATAATGTTTGAAATGTTTCAATGGGCCTCTTTGCATAATACAAGTGAGTTAATTTTTGAAATTTGATTTCTCATTAGACCACTGATTCATCCCTCCCTCTCAGTGGTCTTGTACTCCAATAGTGGGAATGGATGGCAAGGTTGGAAGACCTAGTCATAGGGAGATGAGACAAAGAGAGGTAGAAAAATAAATTTCTTATGGGATATAGAGAACCTTGTAGGTTCCCTCTAAGAAAACTCATAAATGAGAATCCTCTCCTAGAACATAAGAGGAATTAAGCCCTCAATTTTTTTTTTTGGAAAGAAAATACATTTTAGAAAATAAACTTGACATTCATTTCCTCAAAGAAGTAAAAATGTATGAACTTAGTTTCTAAGCTATTGCCAATAGAATCTAGCCTAATGTGATTTTATATTAATGAAGATCTCAAAAATATAGCAAGATTGTTACCATGTGGAACTATAGAAATCTTAATGTTTTTTGTATCAATCAGTCTAGAAATAGCTTGTCAATGAAGCTATACTCCCCAATAAGAAATGGATCCTTTCCAACATTTATGCTCTTAATTCTATATTAGCTAGAAATGAGCTATTTGGAATATAAACATTCTCTTATCAATCTACACATTAGATCATGGTGGGATATTTTAACACTCCTCTCTATCCTTCTAAAAATTTGGGTGGAATCATGGATTATTCAGATAGTATGTCTGATATGGCTGATTTTCTTAGTAATGCTAGATTGATAGAAGGCGATCTCAATTGGATACCCTTCACTTGGTCAAATATATTCTTGGGGATCATCTTATTTAGGTAATACTTGATAGATTCCTCATCTCTTCTAACTAGAATATCATTGGAAACATTAAAGTTGATTCTCTTCCAAGAGTAGGCTTTGATCACAACCCCTTACTACTTAACTAGACAGATAGAATACAAAAAGGATTGTTTCCTTTCTATTATGAAACAATGTGGGTCATCCACTTATAATTTAGATATTTTGTTTCTTCACGGTGGAATATCTAGGTCCAAGTGACAACCATGTATAATTTTTTTCAAAAATAATTATTATCATAAACAAAGTTGAAGCCTCAAACAAGTATCCTTTTGAAAATGTCTTTGAACATAAAACACCCATGCTTAATATATTAAAATAAACTCAAAATTTTATGGTAAGAGGAGGCACAAATGAGGAAAATATTATAATAGAAAAATATTTAACCAATGGCTGGAGTAACATTATGAGAAAAAAGGATATTTTATGGAAACAAAAGTCCTAGAGTCCAATGGATTAAGGAGGGGATAGAAATTCCTCCTTCTTTCACCAATATACCTTATGGCGCAAAAAGAGAAAAAACTATTACCATAATTTTGGATGAAAGAGGCCTTGAGATCAATGAGGATGCTCAACTGGGACAATTGGATATTCCTTACTTCAAATCCCTCCTAGTCAATCAACCTCTTTGCACCAATAACCCTCTTGTTGATAAAATGCTTGATTATATCCCCTTAGTTCTTTTGGGAGAAGATAAATCCCTTATTACTAGACCTTTCATGGAAGAGGATGCTAGATCTATTATTTTTATCTTAGGGATTCTAAGGCCTGAAGATTGATGGTTTTCCTACTACGTTCTTCCAATATTTTTGGGAAATTATGGAAAGTGATACAACTGTTGTTGCTCAAAAAAATTTGAATGGGGAACTTATCAAAATAACTTAATAATACATTTATAGTTCTTATTTGAAAGATGATTGATCCAATCACTATGACATATTTCATACTGATTAGCTTATGTAACACCATATATAAAGTGTTCTCTACAATCCTTGTTCATAGAATCCATCCTTCGCTTGTTTCAATTTCCTACAACCTCCATACTTGAGGATAATGTGTTCCAAGTGAAGAGTGGCAAATATATTTCAGATGACCTAGAATTAATCATATTAAAAGGATTTGTGATGGAAATAAGAAATAAACCCATCTACCAACAAGAAGAAAATGAAGCTTCCACACATGCATGAATACATTCATCTTGGGAAGATATAAGTAATGAAAAGTCACTCAGACATACCCCTTAAATCCTAGAGGTTTATTCTACAAGTAACAATAATTCATGCATTGATTTTAGGAATCAACACTTGTATAGTTTTGAAGATTCATGTAACAACATATTTAGGAAATATAGACAAATTTTGAGGACTGATTAGGAAGAAAGATGATATAGTTGGTAGAAGGGTCGAGGGTACTTATTATAATGCATATCATGATTACCATTCTTCACATTCTTCCAACGCATTATGTGATTGCAATTATGAACTAGATGAATTTTTAGATCAAATCACATGGACACATAAAAAAAATTACAATTATTGAGTAAAAAGAGTCCCAGTTAAAACAACACAATATGCTTCTTTATAGGATGAATGCATATAAATGAGATGGTGCACAAAATTTTGGCATGTGTTATCAAGATGTAGAAACATGTGATACTAACCAATATCCTCCTCCTAAGATGTCATGTAATGAATATGTTGAACATAAGAAGGTGTTATACCACCTTAAGCAAGAACAATAATAACTTGTAAACACTAGCTTGCAAGATGCTCAAATTGCCACCCTTAAGAGTCCAAGCACCTTTTTTTGTGAGTATAGAGGGAGTTATTCCTTACGAGGAGGAATGTTCTCAGTACTATGAAGATGATGATGATCAATATGTTGCATTAGGATATGATTCCAAGAATGGAGAAGATGAATATGGTGATTATGATGCAACTGATATGGGTTTTCAAGTTATGCATAATGTTGATGAAGAACAATTTGACTCGCCTACTCACAACATAGTACACCATAGGGAATTTTCATATTTTTAATACAACCCAATATCAAATACACATTCACATTTAGATCTACCAAAATTCATACTTAAAAATAAGTTAAAAGATCTTGAGAACCTTGTGAGGGAATGTGAAGAAAGAATCAAGGTTTTGCAATCCAATACCTACCCTAATATTACAAAAGGTTAGGTGATTTAATCCCTTATCATTCCATGGGACACTCTTCACAAGAATCTAGACATATCTTGGGTTAATTATGAAATTAATATTATGATAGGAAAGGTATACAACCAGATGTGTAGGTTTGATGGGTATGATAATAGCACTAGTAGAACTTGGAAAATAAATGACCAGGTGACTAAAAGTTTTAGTCATAACAACTAAAAATGACTAAATTATACTCATTTTTTGCAACTTAGCTATAAATGAGTAATCTGATCATTGACTAAAATATTATTTAGTCACAAAAATAAAAATGACTAAATAGTTAGTCATCAAATCCAAATTAGACAAAAAATTTAAAAAATAAGTCGGTCAATTATTGGCGCGATGTATTGGCGCAATTATTCACATTCATTGCAGATTCATCCATCTCGCTTGACCTCACTTCATTCTTCATTGCAGACCTCACTTCATTCATTCACTACAGACCTCACTTCATTCATTCATTACAAGCCTCACTTCATTCGTCCATTGCATACCTCACTTCATTCGTTAGCCTGGCATGAGTTGTTTTGATCAGTTATATCAACTACTTGCATGGGCGATAAGGATTCAGAGAGGACCTGGAGACTTTTGAAAAGGTGAGCAAGGGAAAGGAATTCAGATTTTGCTGCAACGAATTTGAATTTTTTGAGGCCCTCTATAGTGAAATCGGATTTGGCGACGCCCTTTGCAGTGAATTCAGATGTAATTCGAAACCCTCATTACATTAAACACAAATTCAAAATTCTCATTACAATATAGTGCTCTTAATAATGTTCTACTGCTCTTAATAATTTTCTTTTACAATCTTGCCACTGTTCTACTTCATAATGTGTTTGAGCTAAATATAATAAAATTTAGGTGTCAGTGCCAAAATAGAATTTCCTAAAATAATTTTGATACATTTTCACTGCAAGTGCAAACCGTCCTTGTGAAAAGTAAACATGTCCTAGATTTACCCACACATTAGGCATCTGAACAAAGATGTTTCCAATAGCAGCTTCTTGTACTTGTGTAAATTTTTTCTTTGCAATATCAAATTGACCCCTTTTAGCTAGCATAATGGCTTCCCCATTTGTAGCATAAACATTTCTTGGTCTCTGTGACAACACTTTACAATGGCTACCTCATTTGCAACATAAAAATTTTCACTGCAAGTACAAATTATACTTGTGCAAAGTAAACATGTGCTAGATCTACCCACACATCAGGCATCTGAACAAAGATGTTTCCTCCAACAACTTCTTGTACCTGTGTAAAAATTTCCTTTGCAATATCAAATTAACCCCTTTCAGCTAGCACAATGGCTGCCCCATTTGCAACATAAACATTTCCTGCTCTGTGTGCCAACACTTAGGTGGCCCCTTTTATGACATTAAGATCCTCTTGAGTTATTATTATACTCCTATTTTCCAAGAGAAAAATACCCCAGGCTGATGGGAAATGAATGATGAGCATTTGAGTTTCAGCTTGGTTTCATTTCAAAAATGGAACATTACATTGTACAAGATCTGTTTAACAATAAAATAATTTAATCCACCTATTTGGGACTGTAAAATAAAAATAGATGAATTAATCCAATTTCAATTATAGGTTCTTTTAATCTAGAATCTAATAGAAAGATAAAGCATAATACATTGAAGGACACAAATTTTTTTCTAAAATAAAGACTAAAATAGGTTGCCCATGAAAAACAAGAAAGAAGAAAAATGAAAAGATAATATACAAATGATTCATTTGAGGTTTTTGATAAGATCTCATTTACCTATGTCAAATGGATTTGGAAGGGACAAAGCATATTTTATTGACTAAAATTTTGAGGTAGCTTATCCATTGTCATTGTATGCATCATCTTCTCTTGGAATTTGTTTCTACAATGCACCAAGCCTAGAATTGATTGGGGATGCACTTAAGGTGGATAAAAACTCATCAATTTCTTTATGTATGCTTGGAAACATGGAACTGAAAACAAATGATTTTCTTAAAGAAAAAAATAATTAAAGTAGCATGCCAACTTGTCTTGGCTGATGAAGCAAAATGAAAAGCTAATGAAGAGCGAAGGATTTAGATGGAAAGGAGAAAACAAGAGGAAGAACTTTAGCGGGTGATGCAACAAGAGGATCAATTTGAATGTGTGAAGGAATTATGGAAGAGTAAGTGTAAGAACATGGATGATGATGATGATGAGGTTGGTCAGTCTAAGAAGAAAAAAAAGAAGGAAAAGAAGAAAAAGAAGAAGGATAAGGATCACAAGGCTTATGATTCTTATATGGAGGAACCCGATGTTGCCATGGAAGATGAGGCAAATTATAAGATCTCATTTAACTATGTCAAATGGATTTGAAAGGGACAAAGCATATTTTATTGACTAAAATTTTGAGGTAGCTTATCCATCGTCATTGTATGCATCATCTTCTCTTGGAATTTGTTTCTACAATGCACCAAGACTAGAATTGATTGGGGATACACTTAAGGTGGATAAAAACTCATCAAATGCTTTATGTATGCTTGGAAACATGGAACTGAAAACAAATGACTGAATTAAAGCAAAATAAACAATTAAAGTAGCATGCCAACTTGTCTTGGCTAATGAAGCAAAATGAAAAGCTAATGAAGAACAAAGGATTCAGATGGAAAGAAGAAAGCAAGAGGAAGAACTTCGATGGGTGATGCAACAAGAGGAGAAATTTGAATGTGTGAAGGAATTATGGAAGAGTAAGTGTAAGGATAGGGATGATGACGATGATGAGGTTGGTTAGTTTGAGAAGAAACAAAAGAAGGAAAAGAAGAAAAAGAAGAAGGATAAGGACCACAAGGCTTATGATTCTTATACAGAGGAACCTGATGTTGCCATGGATGATGGGGAAAATTATAAGAGTGATAAGGCACAAGATGATGTAGAAAATTCCCAAGATCTTCTTGCAACTGTAGGTCTAGAAGACTCTAATGATGGCGAGACAAATTCTCTAGTTTCAACAAAATCATGAAGGAGACATGCATACTCTACTTCTGAAGATGACAAACCATTGCAGAAACAAATTCTGAGAGAAGATGATCCATATGATGAGGATGTCTAGGCTTCCTGAGCTTTAACCAAACTTATCTCCTATTTTCCAAGAGAAAAATCCCCAACACCCATGGGAAATGAATGGTGAGCATTTGAGTTTCAATAGATTCCAAGAGAAGATGATGCATACAATGATGATGGATAGTTTACCTCAAAATTTTAGTCAATCAAATATGCTTTGTCCCTTCCAAATCCATTTCATGTAGTTAAATGAGATCTTATCAAAAACCTCAAATGAATCATTTGTATGTTATCTTTTCTTTTTTCCTCTTTCTTGTTTTTTATGGGAAACCTATTTTAGTCTGTTGAAAATCAAATGCTCATCATTCATTTCCCATGGGCCTTGGGGATTTTGTTTTGGAAAATAGGAGCTAGGTTTGGTTAAAGCTCAAGAAGCCTAGACATCATCATCATATGGATCATCTTCTCTCAGACTATGTTTCTGCAATGGTTCATCATCTTTAGAATCAAAGTATGCATGTCTCCTTCATGATTTTGTTGAAACTGGAGAATTTGTCTCACCATCATCAAAGTCTTATAGACCTATAGATGCAAGAAGATCTTGGGCATTTTCTACATCATCTTATGCCTTGTCACTCATATAATTTTCCTCATCTTCCATGGCAACATCAAGTTCCTCCATATAAGAATCATAAGCCTTGTGGTCCTTATCCTTTTTCTTCTTTTCCTTCTTTTGTTTCTTCTCAGACTGACCAACCTCATCATCGTCATCATCCTTGTCCTTACACTTACTCTTCCATAATTCCTTTGCACATTCAAATTGTTCCTCTTGTTGCGTCACCTGCCGAATTTCTTCCTCTTACTTTCTCCTTTCCATCTGAATCCTTCATTCTTCATCAACTTTTCATTTTGCTTCATTAGCCAAGACAAGTTGGCATGCTACTTTAATTGTTTCTTTTGCTTTAAGCCAGTCATCTGTTTTCAGTTCCATGTTTCCAAGCACACATAAATCATTTGATGAGTTTTTATCCACCTTAAGTGCATCCCAAATCAATTCTAGGCTTAGTTGGATCTCATTCCAAGCTTGAGCCATGGTTGCAAGACGTAGATATGCATCCATATAATTAGGAACTTGAACAATTTTTTCTTGTATAAAAGATTTGCTTTTTCAGTATCATGTAGTTGTTCAAAAAACCTAGCAAGATTAAATAGTGTTGTGACTTTATCCCATGGTAACTCAAGTGAAACACCACCTTCTTCTAGTCAATAGAAGAATTCCATATCCTTAAAGCACATAGAAAAAATTGCATAATCGGCATAGGGCTTTTATTTATGAATTCAACCCAAATTCAATTTCCTAATGCCTCCATAAATTGTTTTTGAACCAACTCTACTTCATCACACTCAAAATGAGGAACTCAAATGTTGTTTAACAATTCAATGGGTATTTCTTCTCTACTCTTCTTCAGAAGAGACTTTTCTATCTTAAGAGAATCTAAGGCTACACTGGGGTCTGTCGATATTAATAACTCATCTATCTTGATAAATGCATGGGCATCACGTGGATCTATGTGAGTTTCCTTTCTTAAAATTTCCAAAGCCTTCTCTTCCTACCCTTGCTGAGCATATATATGGCCTACAACTTTGGTAGACATGTATGAAAAATGTGATAGCATAGACAAGGCAATGAACTTTGGAAAAAATGCCTCAAATAAATGTGGTATCATGGTGATGGAATGCCATGACAAGCAAATTGTTATGGATTGTCATGGCATTCCATCACCATGAGGCCACATTTCTTTGAGGCATTTTTTCAACTAGTTCACTGCCTTGTCTATGCTATTGCTTACTATTATGCTTTGATATATTTTTTCCAAGCATCCATAGCTTATTTGAAAGAACTTATTTTGGGATTTTAGCTATAGCAACAAGGAAGTGAACTGTTTGATAAAATTCTTTGGTAGACAATATGTATGAAAAATGTGGTAGCATAGGTAGTGAACTGTTCAAAAAAATACCTCAAAGAAATGTGGTCTAATGGAATGCCATGACAAGCAAATGCAATTGGCAGCTGCTCCTAATTATTAGTTATACAATGTGAGGTAATTGCATAACTGCTTAGGTTGACTTTGTAAAAACTATATTGTAATTGAAAATTTGTCATCTGTCAACATCTAGTTATTAGTTATGCAATGTGAAGTAATTCTTTGAGTTTGAAAGATGTGCAATGCAATGTAATCATCAATGTAGATGATTATGAACAAATAATTGATATGAATTCATAATATACCCCTATATTCCAACCTAAAATACATAAAAAAATCCAATCATACACAATATTATCAACAAATAATTGAGACCAAAATTTGAGCACTGGATTAAATCATCTTGTCCATTGATTGCTTCAAATAGATATTACAATATAACATAAGTCTCCTCATAAATGTTTCTATAAATACCTATGATGATGATATCAAAATTGGGTCTTGGTTTCTCTTTTATAAGAGAAGCAACAAGCTTCAAACCGTTACAAAATATGACATCTTTTCAAAATTCATGCCTCTTCGTATAAACTAGACTAAACATTAGTTTTTCTTAAAACATAAAATAGAGAAAGTAGATAACTAATGAAGTCCGCAACACTCATGACACCATAGTCCGTTAATCTTCATAAGGAAATTGTGATCACTGAAGATCTATTCAACATCCTTTCTCCATATTAATGTATCTGAATGTGCAATTCTTCCACTATGACAGCCCAAAGGACTATTGTTTGGGGGGAGGACCCATATACCTCTACTCCCACTCGTACACTGTATAATCATGTGGCCATTTGTATTCTTGATTTTTCAATTTATTTTTAAGGTGAATCTTCCATTGGTTGTCTAGTAACGCCCTACCATCCATGATAAACTTATAATATCTAGCATCCAACACTATTAGTCCATCCATGATTAAGTCAAACCTATCAAGACTCAACTCACCATCCTTTTGTATGCGAGTGATGCATTATGGAACAATCTAGCCAAATTCACTCTTCCATTCGTTAGGTCCTTCAAGTGGTCATCTTTCAATAGTTTTGGCACAAACCACTAATTTAGAGTGTGAAATGAATCTATTCTTGTTTTGATCTTTTGGTTCTCTCCTTGCATATATTGGAATTCATCTATAACTATTTTGGCCATCTTCTCTATAGGTTTTAATGCTACAGGAGCCTCAATACTCCTCTATAAGATTCTGCACAAGGTTACCAATGTGTGGTGTATATGGGTTTCTAGTTCTTAAAAAGGGGATCAAATATGGGTAGATGTGTTTTCACTTGATCAATTGCTTGTGTTAGTGAGCTGTAGCAATCATACACACTTTCCAACTTATCCACAATTAGCTTTATCCTATGCTCAAGGACCTTCTCTAAAACATTGCAAATTTCCTTATTCGCTCCTTCCTTACCCTCATTGTTGGCTTTCTTTAACTCTTCAATCTCTTGTCTAAGAATGCTCACTTGTTCAGTAGAAGAACTTTCTATATCAACTGGTGGAGCAGGAGGACACTAGTATAATATTATTTCCTTGTTCTATGAGGGGACCGCTCCTTTC
This sequence comes from Sequoia sempervirens, assembly GCA_007258455.2. Lineage (NCBI taxonomy): Eukaryota > Viridiplantae > Streptophyta > Pinopsida > Cupressales > Cupressaceae > Sequoia > Sequoia sempervirens. Next base: position 337,891,744 of record VDFB02270651.1, read on the forward strand.
AATTGTTCCTTCAACTGCATCATTTAAAACAATTTGTTCATTTTCATACTGTCCCAATCTAGCTTCCATCTCCTTAACTATAGCTCAGGTGAACATAACTAAATGCATTGTCATGGTTGCAGCTTCTAGAGGAGATGTATCCTTTAATGTTTTCACCATAGTTGTCCCTTTCATTTCTTGCACTACATCTAGTAACCTTGGTTTTTGTGTACTCTTTTGTTTGGCCCAGAATTCAAAGGTTTCAATCTTAGGATTATACCATGTGCCACTTACCCCTTCATCTGAGTCAAACTCAACAATCAACATTGGGTCCTCTTGTGTTCTCACTTGATCAAGTAAAAAAAATTCTTTAATTCCATACCAGGGACAATAAGTATATTACTTTTCAAAATCATCTCTCTAGCCTCTTGTGGGTTGACATCAATATTATCAATCCTTAATTCATTAAAAGTTTGGGCTACTATCTGGTCATGCTGGGATTCCTTAGCTCCCATCTTATTTATTTCAAACCTCACTTCAAGCTCTCATTTTCATCTTAACCCAAAAGTCTTTAAATTCAGGGGTTTTGATAAATTCATCATCTTCCAAGAACTTGCAAGCTGCAACTACCCTATCATCCTCATGCATTTTTCTTTCTCCTTGTACCTCAATATCAGCTCCAGCTTTAGGCCTATGGGCTTCAGTTTCAAGCATATGTTGGTCCACTTCAACATCATCCTTGAAATTTCTTCACACATTAATTGTTTTTTTTGTTTCTCCAACTTTCTCACTAATTTCATAGGAAACAAGTGGCTCTATCTCTTGTGTCTTTTGTTTTTTAGAAGGTGGTTGTTCAGAAGGTGATCCTGTAGAAGCATGACATACTAAAACAATATCTAGAGTTGGTTCTATAATTACAATACCACTCAACCTTTTGGAAGACAATTTGGCAAGGTCTGCCATAGCTTCTGTAGTCTTATTTAATTCATGAAAGTTATTAATTATCATATCAATCCTCTTGACAGGATCTACTTCCTCTATGAAATAACCCAAGAAATCACTGTGCTTCATCTTTCTTTCTTCCTTAAACTTTTTCATAGTTTCCCATTTTCTCATCCTATCATATGCTTGTTGAGTGAAACAATTTTTGATTACATCTTCTTCATAATCAATCTAGTGAGTAACCATAGCCTTGGTAAGGAGGGCGCATCTTACAAAATTCATGTGACCTTCAAGGTCAAAAGCTCTTTCCTTTCCAGACTGTAAAGAGTACCTTGATTTTAGGTAATTCTGCAACTCTTCAAGTGTATTAGATCCCACTGATAGTTCCCAAGATGTTGTCAAATTGGGTAGAAATGTACCCTTCCTTTGTTTACTCATGACATCCTTTTCCATCCATAGAATATATTACATGAACTCTAAAAATGCTAATCGAAGGGGGAAAACTTTGGTAGTATATGTGGGGCTTATGGGCATCCATAAATCTTGATTATTGTGATATCTGGTAGAAAAAACCAATCATCAAAGTTATGAGTATGTCCTTGCTTAGGTTTCAAATCCAAAGGCCTTAAAAATTGTAGCACAAGTGTGTGTAGTCTTGGTGGGCTGTGGCCAAGAACTCTCATAATTCTATATACAAACTCATCATAGAATATCACATAATTTGAATTCTTACATTTGTTGTCCCATATATAACACCACACTTGCACTAGCAGCAAATTCCCCTACATGTCAATTTGACCAAAACACATCCTTTTGCTCCATCTATCTTTATTCTGGTATAATATCAGGTGGCACAACAAAGAAAATTACCTGAATGTTATGTAGGCTCTATTTTCCCTAACTTGCATAAATTATTCATGCAATGCTTTCTCAAGATATGAGGCAAAATCATATTCAATGTTTGTCTTAGGGTTTTGGATCCTCATAGACATCATCATTAAACTAACTAGAATTCTCTCTTCTGCATCTATCCCAAGTACTTGACAAAGAGCAAAGTAGGTTTTCTTGAAATAGAATCAATTGGAAATTTGAGACTTCAAATGGTTGAGTAGCAGAAGGGGATATAGGAATCACCTTGTTGTTCACACCCCTTTTCATGTAAATGGGGACTTCATCACTTCTATGCGTTTTCCTCAATCTAGTATATTCTTTCTTACTTCTTTGCAAATCAATTTTAGTCATGGCTTGTTTATTTAGGTGAAAACATTCAATGATGGCTACTTTAGTCAACACAACTAATGGTGAACCATCTGGCAATCTCATAGACCTAGTAGCAGGATGATAACTCTGAGCCAATACTCTGATGAACTCTCCATCTATAAAAACATTTGGGATAATTAACTTGGCCAAGTCTAATGCCCATGGATTTGACACTAGAATCTCACCCTCCCTTTTGCCATAAAAGTACCAGAATAGTTCCCACTTGGAGATAGGATAAGGGTATCTCTACAACCATGAGACACATCATTAAAAACATTCTTAAATCCTCTCTCAATTGATTCAGGGAGTATATTCATGATAGATTGGTGTAAGGACCTGTTTTTAACATTAGATTCTTCAATTTTAGTTTGAGGGTTTTTATTCTTGGGTGGAATGATGACCTTTTTAGTTTCAGGTTCTTTCTTCTTGGGCAACATGATGTTTAACAATCTTACTTCTCCTAGTGTATCTAAAATGTAGAATTCCAAACAATCTTGTACTCATAAAACTTAATTCATAGTTTAACTATCTTACTTCTCCTATACTTCTTAAATGCAAAATTCCAAACAATCTTGTACTCATAAAACTTAATTCACAAGAGTTTTGTGCACTTACCTGGGTTACAATGGTTGCAGAGCTTAACCTCGAACTCCTAGCTCCCCACACGATAATTTTTGCAAATGAGTGCAAAGAGAATGTCAAATTCTTGGTTTAATGGCTTCTGAGCTTAGTCATGTCAACATTTGTATCAACCTTATGCCAAATATTTTGCTCATAGTTCAAGTTTGAATATGCACAATTGATTTTACAAGATTAGACGATTGATGTGATTCATGCATTTAATACCGCTTTATCACCACCACTTTCTATAACTGCCATGGGATAGAGGGGTATAAATTGATATACCGCATGCTTCTTTGCATTTCACCACGGGGTGGTGGGAACCTCACCTCTATACCATAAGCTTGACTTGTTTAACCTATAGTACTGTGGTTTACATTAACTATTACCGCCATACTGCATACTTTGTCACATCCTTCCATGGTATAGTAGTTCATACTGCCCTATTGCATGCCTTTATGATCTTCCTTGCAGGATGGTGGGTTATTCCCTGCTATACCACACCCTTCATTTTACTTCTCATGGTATGGAGGTAAACATCTTCATGTTATCTGTTACACACCGCCAGTCTACCAAGTGTTCAAATTATTGCTACAGGATCGCAGTAAGAGACTGTTAAGGGATTTGGAATGTTTTTAGCTAGACATGTTTTTGCTTAAGTATATATATGATTAATTTTTGGCTTTGTATAGGTCTTTCAGTGTCATTCAGACCTATCAGTAAAAAATAAAAAAAAGGAATATAAGGGTCAAGGCTCGGGTCATGGAGCTCAAGGTTAATTGTGATGATGGAACTAGGAAATTTTTTAAGGTTTAACACACCTCATGATGAACTAGACTATGCTTTTCCTTCATCCTACTTGTGTTATGTTTTTATGAGTTCTTCTCTTGTGAATATATCCCTAAGGAAAATTTGTCTGATACATATAATTGTAAAAATTTTCTTGGTTTTTGACAACAAATGCTTTTTAATTTGTAAACTAAATTCTATTTTAAGTTTCTATTTGCAGCTATCAGTGGATTGGAAAGTCAACAGTTATCAACTTATGAACTCAATAAAGTTTTACTGATTCAAGTTGATTTATACATTATTGTTTATTTGGACTTCAAAAAATGAAGATAAGGACTGTAAGGCACAAATTAGATGATAGTGATCATAATGTTCAAATTCCAAAGACAAAATATAAGTGCACACATACTGAAAAAGTGGCCAAGAATAATGAATATTGTTTGAGTCTTGGTTTGAAAAGGCAAGCTGTAAATCCATTAAGTAGTATATTATTTGTTTAATAGTGTTTAATCAAATTTTATAGGCAACAAAAAGAGTGCAAAGAAAATGTGGAGAAAAAATAAAAGGAAAAAAAGATACAGTGCCACCATCTCGTAGAAGCCAACACTTTTGTGATTCAACAAGTGTAGTTGGTGAAAATGATAGTTGTGATGATGTGCAACCTGGTATAGCACATGGTGATGTGCAACCTAATATAGCACATGGTGATGTGCAACTTGATATAGCACATGTTGATGTGCAACCTAATATAACACATGGTGATGTGCAACCTAATATAGCACATGGTGATGTGCAACATTGTGATGATCTCTTAGGACTAAGTATAAGAGAGATTATTGAAAAATATCAGAACAAAGGGATAGCAGGTTTGCAAATGCTTTTTTCAACATTAAAGGATGTGTTTCATAATGTGGAATCCATAGAGACTGGTACTAATCTACCTACTCATGCCACACAGCATGAAGTTCCAGTTAATGAAAGTCATGAAGAGAGATCACTTGCATCTGTTGTGCCTCAAAGTGCACCTGTTGCATTTAGAACTTTTGATGGAAGTAGTGGATCAGCCAAAAACATTGGTAGTGGTAATTTAATAGAAGATGTGGATGCTTTTGTCAAAAGACAAAAAATGAGTCAAGATTTGTACAGATTTACTGAGAGGAATGCAAAAGAAAGAAAATTAGAAGGTAAGAATCCATTCTTGCTTGAGGTATCGAGAGATTGTGAGCCCATTGGGCCAAATGTTGCAAGGCGAGCCACCGAGTTGGGTGTAAGATGTAGGGCCCATTTGGATATTTGCAAATCAAATTTTACAGATCAAGATCCATGAGCCGTGGAGAATGTTATACAAAACATGGAAAATTATTTTAAGACTACAAGTGGAAAAATCTCTAAAAAATATTACAAGCAAAGGATGAGAGTTTCAATGAACAATTATAGATACATGTGCACAAAAACAATCATGTTGGGAAAAGAGAGGTTCGAATCCAGTCTATCTCCCAAAGAGTGGGAGGAATTAAGAGAAAGTATGCATTCCAAAGACTATTTGGTAAAGAGTAACAGAGGCAAGAGAGCAAGAGATAATGTGAGGGCTAGATATACGTTTGGCCGAGGCGGGTTGCATGCCTAAATAGAAAAATTTGCAGTAAGTGTATAGATTTTTGGTTCAATTTACATTGTGTTATTTATTTTGATTTTTTATTGAACTGACTATAGGTTGAAATTGACATTGTATTTTAGGTGGAAAGTAGTAATAAAGAAGCAGGTGCAGAAGATATTGTCAATTATATGGCAGCACTAGATGCTAGTAAATTTAAGAGTAGGATGAAGTTGAAATCTAGTTCGTCAACAAATATTTCACAACCATCTATTCAATGTCCAGTAGGAGCCTCTGTAGATCATGTCAACTCATATGAACAAGGGTACCAAAAGGTAATGAATTTCATATTAGGTCTTAGTCACCAAGGTTCACAGTTGTTTGAAACCATTAACCCTATGGTTTCTGCATGGAATGAGCATAAATCCATGGATTCAAATGAGGTAAGAGGCTCTATTGATCTCATTTCTTCTTGTTTGGTAGTTCTACACAAATGCCTCTTAATAAGTAGATTATTGAAATGTGAGCGTAGGAGAATCCAACCTAGTTTTTTATTGTTGGAGTGATCCAAAAAATGTTCTTTTGGATAAATTTATAGCTGGCATTCTTTAATTGACTATTGAATGCTTTGTATATTTTTTAGCATGATGGTTAAACCACATGTAGAGCAATTTTTTCAAAGCAACAAGAAAACAAAAACGCCTTCAGGGTGTTAACAAAGCGGCCAATATTGATAGTGATGAAGTGGACAAGAATGTGCAACACAGTCGTCTTAGTTGTCCTGAAGTTGAGGTAATTAATATAATAGTTGTCAGTTATCTATCCCAATGTTTTGTCATTCTTCATGCTTAAAATTTTCTTTTGGACAAAAAATTATAGCTTTTTCATTCTTTACTTGAATTATATTAATTTTTTCATGATGATTAAACCACATGATGTAGATCAATTATATGAAAGAAGGAAAAAAAGAAAAAGGACCTGTCAATAGAACTCTCCACAAAGTTGTACAACTTAATGTCTGTGATGAAGTTGATAGTGGTTATGATGATGAACTCGACAAGAATGCACATGATATTCATAGTGGTAGTCGTGCTGAACTCAAGGTGAGTGCTATGAAACCACATGCAAGCAAGTACCATTCATGTAAGTAATGGTTGTTTTATTATGTAAATAAGGGTAATCATGACCTGTTTGATAGAATTTGGATGTTAGACTAGTAGTGAAGTGTAATTAGCTAGTATACATAGATTATGGAATTAAGGGAGAACATATAGCTTACATATGGAAGCTTAGAGCTTAGTTGTAATAGAGTGTTTTATAAAAGAACATACAAAAAATGATTTATTCCAATACATAAGAAATTACATATAGCTTTCAAAAACAATATAATGTGTGTTTTATATCTCAATATAATGTGTATTTTTTTTTGTTTTTGCAGAAATTTATTGATAAACTCCAAGAAGGGGATACAGTTGAGGTGTTCGATCCACATGATGGTGCTACTGTAGGCATTGGGCGGATTCACTCACTATCTATTGTACATGGAGTCACATTGAAAGGAATAGGAGATGCAAATGTATGTATTTTACAGGTCTCAAGTAACATACCCCTTCCTCATTGAGACAAAATAAATGGAGCTATTTGTTTGAAAGAGAAAATAGGGACCTACATATGGTGGCCACTAAAATATTTGAAAAAAAACATAGAGAGTTAGCCGTAAGTGAAGAAGAGAAAAATAAGAGTTTGTAGCAGCAGAGTGTGGAGAGTGAAGTTGTAGACAAAGAATGTATCGATCCTAAATAAGTTGAACCCAAACAAAAACCAGAAAATCTGATTTGGGTGTACATTCTGTAAGTAGAACAAAGAATGTTCTATCTTACTGCACCTGTAATGTAAAACCCCTTGATTATGTTTTTCTCTTTTTTTTGGGTTCCACTCATTCAAACTGGTGCATTATAGAAGAGGGGATATGTTGATGTGTAAGTAGTAGATGCAAAGAATAGGGGTGCAGAAAAAAAGGAAATACAGAGCATATAAAGAGGTCTAGTGAAGAGGAAAAGTTGCAGAGAGTGCAACATACATGTATGTGCAATTGGAAATAAGTTGCAACATAGAATTTCATCAAAATTGTAATATCTTGCATAACCAAAAAAAAGGCATTGTAACTCAATTTTCTCAGTCACAACATTGAGAAACACACTTTGTAATGGTACATTTTTCAAAGAAAAGACACATTTTTGTCTTGTATTTGATGTAAGAACATGTTTTCTCAATAAAATTTAGTATTTTTTCTTCTTAATAGCCATTTCATTATGTGAAAATGAATGATTGATTTTTTTTTTTTTGTGTTTTTATCTATTTAAACCTCAATTAAAGCATTGTCTCATTTCCAACACTTATAGGTAGAAATCAGTGAACAAAAACAATTAAATAAACTACTAATTGACTAAATATACTACCAACTGACATAAATCAATGTTAATAAATATGACTAAATATAATGATTATTCAATTAATAAAAAATGTATCAATATACCTATCAGTTGATAGAAATCAGTGAGCAAAAACAATTAAATAAACTACCAAATTGATTAAAATTAATGACTAAATACACTACCAATGGATGGAAATTAGTGAATTAAATGACTAAATAAGTGATCAGTTAACATCAATCAATGACAAAATTTACCAGTGAATAAAAAATGACTGAATAAGTGACCAGTTTAAAACATTCAATGACTAAATTAATGACTAAATTACACACTGCCAAATCAATCAAATTAACGACTACATCAATGACCAAATCGATCAATCAGACGACTAAATTAACGAGCAAGTTGATTACTCATACTACTAAACCAATGACCAAATTGATCAATCAAGCAACTAAATTAACGACCAAATCGATCAATTGAATGACTCAAAAAGGTTTAGTCATCAATTCAGTCACGTTATAAATGACTAGCAATAAACTACTACTGGTCATGTGACCATGTTCAATCATTTATAAGCAGTTTTTAGTAGTTTTTTTAGTCACATATTGCTATTTTTGTACTAGTATAGTGAGGGGGACACATGTATGTCAACGAATTTCCAAATTTCATGGAAAAATATTAATTTAGTAGTGAAGACATGTGGATGAGGTTTTTGTTAGGTCATTAATAGGAAAGGCAAATAATTCGTATGATTAATTCCCAAATCATTTCTTTTCCTCTTGGGATCATCATGTGGTTACATTTGAGAAGAATTCTATTTAGACCCTACTCATATTATTGGAGGGTTGGAAGACATTAGATGACAAGAGGGAGAGTCTAGCTTGGATTTCAATCACATGTTTTTTGTTGTCCTTTCCAAAATTCCAAGTGATTTCCAACCTAGCACTCATACATGTATTGATATGGTCTTTGAGGCTTATGAAATTGTTCTGAGTTCAATATGGAAAAATTTTAAATGGTGAATATATGTAACATGCATATTTATTCCTTTATTTCATTGAGGAAATGAAAAAGGATATAATTGGAAAGTCATTATCCTCAAGTATAGAGGTTGTGGGAAATGAACAAAATACTATGAATAATGATGGCATGGATTTTGCATCAGGTTTAGACACAATATCAAGTAATTTTTGTGTTTGTAGGTAGGTAAAAGAAGGTTATAGTGCATTATGTGACAATAGTAAAGGTGTCATATTTATTGTATGAGAGTGGCATAAACATGGTTGTACCTAGTGATGAGATTGTTGGAACAAATTTTAGTGTAATAAATTATTTACAATTTGAGGACCTTAACTTTGAAGAAATTGAAGATGGTGATCATGTGGATGCATATGAGAACCTATTTATTTGATGTGAGGCTTACTATATTCCTCATGTAGAGTGTTCTTTCATAAGGTCATTAGATATTTTATTGCTATACATAAAGAAGAGGTACACCATTGGTCTATTTTTAGCAACATATACGGCACAACAAACTATCCAAATACATTTAAAATAGAGAGACAATTTGAGGAATTTAGTTCTCCATATGAGGTGTCTCAAATTACTAATTTATATTCTAATGATGGTAATGAATATATGGATCAAATGAGTGATATAGATGTAGGGTGCATCAACATGTGTGATAGTGATGTATATTGGCCACCTAGTATCCAAGGCCTTAATGAAGATAATGATGATTATGGAGCTTTCCTTTTTGAGTTTTATTCTTCTACTACTATGGATGATGATGTGCTTGAATTAGAATCATTTCTATGGGTCCAACATACATATGTTAACACTATTGAACAAAAACACATACTCTAAAAGGAAGATGAATGTGTTTCTCAACTTCATAGTGTGTCAATTCTTTCAATTTGATTTGTAGGAGAGATATTTTCATTGCATGAATCAACAATGTCATTAGGCATAGTTTTATTTTCCATGTGAATGGGATGTATTCTATTTTTTCCTCAATTAAAATAAGAATTTCAGTGAATATGGCAACAATATGCTCATGTGTGAGGGAATTTTACCTCCTCCAGTGGGTTTTAATTCTTTTGATACTAACCTAGTTTTAAATTTTTTTGGCCCAACTATTATGTGCATACATGATATGTCATGGAATAGGTTTAAAACCTATTATTAATGGTTGTCCTATGGTGGTGATGTTGAAGGTGGAATTTTCCTTCATTATTTGGGGATAATTTGCAAGTTGGTGCATGTAGATAGGAAGTTACATTTGTTATAGCTATGCGAGGGAAATAGTTTTAGGTTGAGGAAATTCATTAAATTTAATCAGAGGGTGTTTGAAAAAGGAAAAAATTATGGTAGCTTGCTCATGACCATGTGTCCTAATATTCATGCAGGATCTGACTTGAAAAATAATGTGGTATGTTGTGTTTCCATATCTTCAAATTTAAGTGCCTTCATGTCATTGATTGAAATTTGTTGTCTTTCCTTGTACATATTATTTCCCTTGTGTCATCATGACCCTTATTTATCATGATTTTTTTCAATTATTCCTTTTCCCTTTTGTTCCCCATTTTTGATATGCTCCCAAAGATTTGGATTCTCACTATGCCTATAAGAGACATGTCCCCAACTAGAGCCAATATTGGCACCCCCTTTGTTGTGTCTCATTTTTCCTTGTTATGATATTATGGTATGCTCTTTTACTCTTTTTTCATGCATTTAATTTCCCATCATTTATAACCAATCCAATATAATCTACATGGGTTTTTTATGTTTAAGATGTGCCTTTTTAGTCATCGCATTCATTCCTTTCTTCAAGCCCAATTACCAAAGTCAAAAAGAAAAAAATGACTAAATGTGGGGGTTACTCAAGGTTTAAACCTTATAGAATTCCAAAATGAGTATCCCTAATTTAAATTTGAAGAAATTTGAGTAAAAATTGGTGATGCAGAGTGGCAGGGGAAGCAACACCTTTTCCAATAGCTTCAATAAATGCACACATCAACTTCACTATTCCTTCCAACAAGAAACTTGATCACCCAACTCAACTCACACAACCAAATAGGTTTGAAGGACTTGGGGATGCTGTGTACACTCTCAAAATGTCAAAAAAAGACCAAATAACCTGACTTTACACTCAAAAACTCCCATTCTCTCATCATTCTTACACAAGCCCATGCAACCTTGCAACATTGCCAAATAGGACAGTCAAAATAAAAACTTATTAAAGGCATTAAACAAACAATGAAATCAGGTTTTAGACTTCTAACAAGATCCCCCACAAGTTCCCAAAAGCACAGGATCAAACACCCAAAACAAATGTATCAAAAGATTGATTTACAAGCCATAAACAAGGCTTAACTAGGCATGTACAAGGAAGCTTTCAACTTGTCAAGGCACACCCCAACACCCCTAATGACTTTAAAAGACTCCAACAAGTTACCCAAGACCCCTTTCACATATTTCATTCATTCTATTTTTTTAAAATACTCAGAAATCAAAAGAAAAGCTTACAAATGATCATTTTCTGGACTGTTTCAAGGTAAAACTAGACCTAGGGCATCACATAACTTTTGAAAAACTCCATTTTTCAATATGAAACAAATTGAAGAATGTAAAGGAGTCCTAAATCTACCAATCCACCAGTTTTTAGATTTTTCCCACGGTGGAAATGGGAATTACATCCATTTTGGTGACCAAACCCTTGTTTTGCAAGATTTCAGACCCACTTTCACTAAAATTGATGTAACTTATTCAATTCTTAATGAAAACGAGAAAAATCACCACCAAAAGAAATTATATTCTTCCCTCTTTCAAACCATTTAAATTTGGAGTCTTTACAATGATGTACCAGACCGTACCAAGCACAGGATCAGGAAAAAACGCTGTAAAAAATAGAAAAAACAAAGTTTTCTTCTTATTAAATGCTTCAAAACTTCAAAACTGCCAACAACAACCCAACCTCGACCAAAGGGAGGATTCTTAAACTTGTTTCCCATCATTTACAACTGCCCTCAACTGATTTTTGAAGGAGGGAACCATTAGTTAATGAAATTACATCATTAGTGCTGATTTTACGCCAAATTTCCTTATGACAACTTTGCATTTTGAAGCAACTTTTTAATCCTAAAGACCTAAGACCTTAAAAACCATTCAAATGGCTTGGAATTAGCCTTATTACATTATTAAGACCCCAAACCTTGCACAATTACATAAAAATTCACATTTTTGCTTTCAAAGGCTACAAAACATAGTTCCACGGGGACGCGTCCCCCCCGAAAAATGGGCCGTCTCGGAGACGGGGACGTTTCCGAGACTCGGAGACGTCAGGGAAACGTCCCCCCGCCGTCCCCCCGCCGCCTCCCCGTCCCTCCGCCGCCTCCTGAACGTTTCCCTGAAAAGGAGACTTCGTGGCGTCTCGGAGTCTTCTGGGCGTCTCCACTCGGAGTCTTCTGGGCGTCTCCAAGACTCCAAGTTTCCCACGTCCCCTATAAAATAATGATTTTTTAAAGAAAATTAAAAATTTACATAGTTTAGGTTATAACTTATAAATGAATATATTTTTTACATGAGCTGAGCAATTTTCATTTTCATTTTTCACTGTGGCGACTGGCAACCGGCGGGAGACTGAGAATAGGAGCCAAAACTGATTCCACTGCAAGTCTGCAAGTCTTAACCTTCAAGCGAATTTTTGCTAACCAGGTAGGTTTCAGTCTTTCAGATTTCCGTTTTTTTGTAGCATTTTTATTTTATAAACGCCAAGCATTTGAAATTTCAATGGACGCCTCAAAGAGGCCACGACACTGTTGAACGGGCACCTCTTTGAGGCGCCCGTTCCAGAAAATAAAAAATTAAATTAAATTTTTTTCAAAGTTTCATATGAATTTCAATTTTTAATTTTTAATTTTTAATTTTTATTTATTATTAATTTATTAAATTATTATGCCTTGCAAAATGTGGAAGCACAGGCAAGGCATGTGGACTGTTTGACAGAAATTAGAATGAAAATCAAAAAATTAAAATGTGGAAGCACAGGCAAGGCATGTGAACTGCGACAGTTCACATGCCTTTCCCCTCATTCTATCAAACAGTCCACATGCCTTGCCTGTGCTTCCAAAATGTGGAAGCACAGGCAAGGCATGTGGACTGTTTGACAGAAATTAGAATGAAAAAAATAAAATTAAAATGTGGAAGCACAGGCAAGGCATAATAAATTAATAATAAATAAAAATTAAAAATTAAAAAAAATTGAACAATCAAACAGTTCAAACTTCACATGCCTTGCCTGTGCTTCCACATTTTCATTTTGATTTCAGACTTCAGTCGTCAAACAATTCACATGCCTTGCCAGTTGCCTGTGCTTCCACATTTTAGTATTTACTATTTAGTAATTTTAGTCTATTTTGTTTTTGAAGTTTGAAGTTTGAACACTGTTGTGTTGATAACTTGATACTTGATTGTAATTATGAATCATGACTATGAAATTTTGAAATTCAAATTATGAAACAACTAGTTCTCATTCCAATCACAATGTCTATTAAAATTTAAAATTTAAGTTACAACTTACAAGTTACAAGTATATTTTCATTTTAATTTTCATTGTTTCAATGTTCACTAGTTCAATGAAATCATTGCAATGTGTTTAAACTCTAAAATTTACTTATTCCTTAGGCTTTTACAGTTATACATCTTTTTATAACTAATTTTTCAAGTACTATATGTATTTCAGCGCACCGCCCCCCGCCGCCCCCCCGCCGCCGTCCCCCCGCCGTCCCCTCCCCGTCCCCAAATTTAGGTCCCTCGCCCCCGCGCCCCCGAGACCCGTCCCCTGCCGTCCCCCCGTCCCCGTCCCCGAGACTTGGTGGAACTATGCTACAAAAGCAACTTTTAGTGCAAGATTGCATTTTTGCATATTTTGACTCAAAACTCAAAAACTCACCCTAGATCCTTCTCAATGGTCTTGATTGACCTTATTAATAAAAAAAAGACTCAAAAATACTAATTCTAACCTTCTAACAACATTTTTTCATTAAATGAGCAAAAATGGAGGATGAGGTGTAGGTGCTCTTGCACCAATTGGATAGGTTATGCACTTTCAAGATTAGGGTCTCCAACTAACCTTTTGCGAGGATTTTTTGTTCAATTAGTCCAATAATTTTTAGTCAGTTCCAAAGTATTTTCTTGCATGACCAGTACCAAATAGTTTATCCATTTGTGGGCATATCTTGGTCAATGAATTAGAATCTTCTCAACTGGTACAATATTTTAGCTAGTTCATATATCTTTCCCTATGCAACCAACATTGAATCAATTTTTGCATTTGCGAGAAACCAATGGCTAAATCCCTTTGTGGAACAAGGTAAGTGAACTAGTTCATTGCTCAATAAGTTTAGTATAGTAGGAAATCAATGCTCCAATGCAGGCCAATTTTTCACAACATTCACTAGTAGACCAACATTCTGAAAGATTCACATGGAGGTTAAATTTCTACAAAAGCCAATAAAGGGGAAAAATAATACAAGGTGGGAAAGATTAATTGAATTGGTTATTTTAATGATGCTGCTTAGTGATGTTCAATAATGCAAGAGATCTCCACAAAATTCAAGGGTTGCAAGTATATTCAAGCAAACTTTCTATGCATGAATGTGTTATTGAACTAGTCTTGGGCCAGATGACCATGGGAGTTTCAACAAATTCCTACTACCCCTCTAAGCCCTGATGACTATGGTAAAGGTGAAATAAGGTAAAAAAATTATGAAAGGAGAGAAATAAATGATTAGAGGGTTCTTTGGTCCTAGGAACCTTTGATGGATTCCTAGTTCAAGCTTAGGCCTCGATAGAGGTTAAAGTGCTGAAGAAAAGAAAGGAAATGAAGACTCAAGTGGAAAGGATAAATGATTGATATGGATATATCCACATGGAGGTTTGATTCTTGCATATCCACATGGGGTTCAATTTTTCATAAAAGGTCAAAATGAAAGGATAGCTCCCTCCATATCACCATTAACACACAACCACCTTTGTAACTACCTAGTTCTTGCACCATAGGGATTCCACGAATATTTTTAATTTATTTTGGTATGGGTTCATGTAAAATAGTAGCACCCATACTTAATTTATTATTTCCAAACCCTTTCTACCAAGTAAAACCTCTAAGATGTGATTTCAACAAATTTTGTGTATGTTTTCACTCAATCTCATGCACAAACCCATGAATCATTAATTATTAGACATGGAAAGGGTTAGAGGAATGTTCTTTCACACTTCTTGGTGGTCAAATTGAATTTATAGAAGATGCATGTTGTTTGGCCATTGGTTGTGCTTGCGATTAGGGTTTTTTTGTTGTGACACGACCTTCTAATAGATTTCACACCTTATTTTCATGGCTATATCTACCTTGGTCACCATTTTAAAAGGAGAAGGATATCATATTATATTAGAGGATAATATTTCTCAACTAATGAGGAGCAGTTACATAACCAACAAGAGAAAAATGTTCATAAGAAGCCCTATGGTTTCAATTTCCAGTTCTAGGTAGTATAATTTTGATATTGTAACAATCTTAGTGTATCCTAAATTTGTAATAAAATTTTTAACTTTTGTAGGTAAAGTGATTAATCTAAAAATAAACCTTCATTGAGTGTCTCTTTGAGTGTGATATGTATTTTTGGATTTGTGTTTGGCTAGCTAGAAGACTATTAAATCCTTGCAAAGCCTTTATGAAGTATTTGTTCAACACAATATATGAAATGTATGTGCATGCACATGGATTCCTATATATAATCACTTAATATTTACAACCATCCATTTTTTTATATGAATGTATGTGTAGAGCCCAACTTGCATGTGCATTCTAAAAAGTATATCCTTTTGTGTTGTTTTGATCAAGACATCACCTTGGTTTGAATTATTACATGTTTGACTAAATTTAGTGACTTTGTTGTTGAAATGGATAAAGGAACTAGCGTGTGACTAGTTTACTCTCCCCATCATCCTCAACACACTAAAAATAAATCAATCTAATCATATTTACATTTTTATTTGTTTGTGTGTGAAACATAGAAAAAGGAGGTAAGTGATCAAAAATGGAATGGTTAAATGGATGTATGCACCTACACTTTCTTCATTTTCATTAGGTAAAGAGATCTCCAAAGGTAGGATTGACTTTCAACCCTTATGTGAGTAAACCCTATTAGAAGATCTTGTTGTTTTCCTTATGAAAAAATGGTAAAATATGACTGAAATCCACTTTTGGGAGATGAAAATGAAATACAAATGAACTCAATTATGTAAAGTAATACTTGTAATGCATAGATAAAACATAATACTAATAGAAACAACAATCTTTTAGTAAATTTGAGAAGGTTAAATTGCTATGTACCTATCACCAAAATGTCACAAAGCGTCCTGCTAGGACTCATTCACCCAATGGTGAATGGGTCTTTGTACATGGATTTTTTTGAGCTTCAAGGGTCCTCTAGAGATGGATTTGAGATGCTGTTTTCCCAAAGTTTCATTGGTAGAAATTCAGAAATAAACTTAGGATCTGAGTTTCCATGTCTTGACAACAATATTGAAAACTTTGACAACTTTGCAAAATTGCACTTTTGATCCAATTTCAATCCTTCTTCACCTGAAAAATATGCACATACACAAAGAGAGAGAAAATTGTTTGTTTTTGGGTGAATAGGGGTTTTCCTTGGTCAAACCCTGATTTGGTAATTAAACCTTGATAATAAAATAATGAAAAAATGAAGGAATTGATGAATGAACAATGTTATGTCACAACTCACCAAACCCTTAATGGTTGGACTTAGAGGTTTGGATTCTAACATATCTCTCTAAGGATTAGATCTTGCATGAAATGGATTGATTGGATGCTTGATTTGACACTTGATTTGATGCTTGAAAACTTGAATCCTACATCACAATGTTAGCTCAAAAACATGCATGAACACACAAAAATATTGACATCATGATAAGATCTTGAATTCTGCAATAAATGATTGATAAATCTACTCTCCAATGCTCTTGACAATAATATTTTCTCTTGTGAAGTTCACCTCTAGCTTGTTGGATTTGAATTGATAAAAAGACCTTGTATTTATAGGCATTTCCTTAATTACCTAACAATTAAACATCACAAGCCAACCATTGTAATTTGAATTTGGATCATAAAAATAGCACCAAAAAAATATTAAAAAAATGGATCTAGAGACTTAAGGAGGACCCATTCAGGCAAATGGGTCCTAGGCCCTAAACCTAGGATACACATTTTCCAAGATGTGTAATTAAGTGTAGGCATTGATTAAATGTGGGTTTCCCTTTCGGAAAACCAAATTAATTAGGATTTTAAATGTATAATTGTGTCAATTAAAGGCTTAGTTAAGTCCAATTAATTAAGGGGATGCAAACATAGTGTGAAAATGTAAAAGGTGCACATTTTTCTACAGTACAGTGTGTTCCATTGCCATGTATGAATGTATATAATAGTATAAGGGGTTATTATAAAGCACATTCCTAAACATTTAATGGTAGATAATATATTTTAATGAGGTGTTTAACCTTGAGGTCCCCCAAACTAGCATATAGGCATGGAGTGACAATTAGAATAGGGGTGCATTGTGCAAATGGGCATGCATGGTTTGTGTTAGGATGAGTGTTTTTGTGTGGTAATATATATCCTAGCACCTTAAGAAAACCCCCCTTGGTCTTGTAAAACTAGAAGAAAATGAGGTCTTATCTACCTCAATAATTAATCCTAAGTTTCCTAACATAAATATAGGTTTATGACAATCTTCCTAAGTTTGAAACTGTTGGAACTTGGGTGATTATCAAACCTTAGGGATTTGGGCTCTACAACTTAGATCACCAATATGATCCATAAGCACAAGTTTTGAGGCTAAATAATATTTTTCCTAATCAAAATCTTGTTGATAAGAGATGTCCCATCAAAATACTCCATTCTTGTAGAGTAAATGGGGAAATGGTTGGGATTTATTTGCAAATTGTGTGATAAAGTAATTGATTGCTTGAAACTTACCTTGAAGATCATGCAACTATTTTAAGTTCTTTGGAGGAGGTATTTCTATAATAGCTTAAATTTTTTCTACATCAACCTCTATTCATTGATGTGAGAAGAGGTGACACAAAGGACATATTTCTTTCAATTGAGATGTACCTGATATTCAACTAATTAATGAAATATATGCTTGAAGACTTTGGGATTTTCATCTCTTGTTTTATATTTTCCTAGGAGATTGTCTACATAGTCCTCTGTGAGGACATGTATGAGGTCATGAAATGAAATTGGCATGACACATTGATAGGTGACTTCTATATTTTTAAGGCCAAAGGCATTGCTAGATAGCATAAGATTCACCAAAGAGTGATATTTTTTTATGTTGGTTCTTTGTGGCTATAGAAATTTGATTGCATACAAAAATCCATCCATAAGTGATAAAATTTTATGTACCACAGTGAGATCAATGATCATGTTTATATTATGAAGCATGAAGTCATCTTTATGGTATGATTTATTCATATATCTAAAATTAGTATAAAAAAAGATGCCCCCAATGTGATTAGGAGCTAGAATAACCTTAGAAATTGATTATAGATAACTAATTACTCAAATGAGGCCCACTTGTAGTAACTTATTTAGTTCCTATTTAACCAAAAGTGCTACATGAGGATGAATTATCTCTAAGTATTTTGACAAGTTTAGCATTGGTGTGTACCACAAGATGATGTACCACTAAAGATGGATCAAATATAGGTATATCTACATATTACCATGAAAATTTATTATATGACTTATGTAAGACAAATGATAGAGTTTTTGTTTCTCAAATGAGAGGGAAATTGCAATATATATGATCTTTTGCTCTATTTTGGTGCCTAGATTTATTTACAATATATATCTAACTAGTATCTTACAGTTGGGATGTCACTAGGGGAAGACTAAGTTTCTCATATTATGACACCTCAAGTAGGTTTTTATCTAGAGATACATCCTTTATTTTTAATTTTTTTTGAGTTTGATAGCTCATCAAAGAGATTTTCACTAGGGAACCCTTTATTACTTTTTAATTTTTTCTAGCTTTGTAACTAAGGAGCTCATCTTTTTCCTAAAGAAGGGATCAACAATTAATACATAAAAAAACCTAAAATTTGATCACTTGGAGGTAGGTTGTCATGGAATACCATGAATTCAACAAATTCCTCATCATTTTGGAACATATCACGAGGTATAGATCCTTGTTGGTCCCAATCTATAAGTTTAGGATAACATAATAGGACATTGATGGTGAGGATAGTGTGATTATGTAGTAGTGGTGAGATTTAAAATCATCAAATAAGGCTATAATGATTCCATTTACAATATCATGAGAATCATCTCTATAAAATGGACATTTCCTTTTCTTTCCTGCCCAACACTTTGTAGCATAATGGCCTATCTTTATGCAATTATAGCATGTTGCCTCACTTCTTTGTTGGTTGTTTCTACCACATCCTCTTCCTCCTCTATATTTTTATTTCCTATTATCTCATATGTAGTCTCATGGTGGATTATTCTATAATGCATAAGCACTTCTGTTATCTCTCGAAGGTGGATGTCCGTAGTCTGTCATAAAGAGGTCCTTCTACAAGTCCCTTAATGTATGCCCTTTTTCTATCCATGTTTGGGTCACAATTATAGTTCATAGGTAATATTGGATTAGGATGACTCAATGTGTTCTAGATTTGAAATTGGTTTGCAAGGAAATCCTCAGTGAGGTGACTATCCCATTCTTGGTAAGTTCCACCGTATAATGTATTTGTTTTGGCCAATAGCATTTTCAATTCTACATGTAGTGCTACTATAGTTATTTCTCCTTGGGATTTAGGTAAATCATTCTAGAGGTGACCTTCCCTTGAACAATATGTGCACCATATTTCTTTACTTTTCTTTACTTCTCCTCTTGCCAAAATTCCATTTTGTATAGTTAGTTTTTCTACTACTAATTGCAATTTCTCAAGGTTCTCTTTGATATCAATTTTTTGGGGTCTGCACCATGTTTTGGCTTCTATGAAGTATTCCATTGTGATCAAATCCATATAATTATTGGATATTCTTCCATACAAGGCTTCTTTTACATATTTTTGTAGCCTAAAAATGAACCATTCAATATTTTCTCACTCTGTGAGAGGTTCAAGTCCAATTTTCGTTAGAATTCTTTAAATATTTTGTTATATGTTTTCACTGATTCTTATTCTGCTTGCACCAAATCCCCCATTTATCTAACACTCTCTGTAGGAATATCCAGAGTTTCAATTTTTTCTAGGAAATCTTGTTTTACATCATTCCAACTTTTCCCATGTTTTGGATAGGTCTTTTTATACTAGTCTAGTACTTGCTTCCTTAGTGAAGATAAAAAATCTAATAGTTTTGGTTTGTCCTCATCAATGTATTGTCTTTCCCATACATATTCTAATAGAAATATATGTTCCACAACTTTTGTTGTATCTCTTCTAAATACCGGGATTTTTATTGTGGATTCCAAATTGTTCTTATTTCTTCCTACTTTAATTTTTTGGTTTTTTGGACTATGCCTTTCTTCCTTTTCTTTCTTTAATTTCCTAACAATATAGGGTTTCTAATCTCTACCATTATCTCTTTCTAATTTTATATCAAAGTACTCTTTCCCAAGTATCTCCTCCCACTCTACTTCTTTTCCTTCTCTCAAAATTCTTCCACTCTTATATGGCTTAGGGGATGGGTATTGGTTGGGGGGTTGTGACTCTTCAAGATACCTTTTCACTTTCTTATTTTTTAGTGGCATTTTTTTGTTTTAAATGTAATTCTTTACCCAAATTCAATTTATTCTCTTTAATTTTCCTTATTTCTTATTCATTTAATTTCCTTATACTTTTGTTGACTAATTATTCTAAGTATTCTACTTGAATAGATAACACCTCTTCTAGAGTTTTCAAAAATTCAATATACATATCATCCAAGTTAATGGTTAGGTTTGATAGATCCGATATGATTGCTAGAATTTTAGAGGGTCACGATGGTAGTGGTGTCTTTGTGTTATTGTAGGATCCCAAAAACAACCTTCTAGATTCTTCATAATCATTAATGTTCTTCCTTAAACTAGTTGTAAGATGTCTTGCTTTTTCCCAACATAAATATGATTTATCTAGGGTTTTTCATTCTTCTTCTCTATTCTCTTTTTATTTTACCTTGACAACATGCACTTTGGCACGCTTAATAGTACCCTAGTTGACACACTCAATTTGTTGAATAGGATAATTGAGAGGGGGGGTTGAATCAGTTGTCACAAAATTAAGCCTTTAATTCAATCACCAGAACTAATCCTTCATACTGCTTAAATGATTAATCATCAAATGTTAATGCAGAAACTTAAATCCAAAACATAAATACAATAACACTAGATTTATGTGGAAAACCCAATAAGGGAAAAACTATGATGAGGATTAAGTCACACTATAGAGAATATCAAAATTGAGTACAAAAAAGGCTCACTACCTAGAACAAGGCTCACTGCTTGAGATAAGGACTCACTATTCGGAACAAGGACTCACTGTCCAACAGGGCTACAACCTAGAGGGCTCACTGCCACAAAGATACAAAGAAGACTTGTTACAGAGAGACTACAATCTGAATGCAACAAAGGATTCCACCACAATTACTCACATAGATACATGAATGATAGAGTTTTCCTTCTACTCATTACATCTAGAAACTCAATATTAAGGTTCACATTGAGCTACCACACTCTCAACACACACACTCACATAATAGAATCAATGTCGCATTAAAATACACTTTCTGTTTTCTCTCTTTCACTCTTCTTCTTCACTCTTGCCTCTTCCTCTCATGTTTCACCACTAACTCATCTTGAATTCATACCATCTTCAACTTTGAAACATATCCAAAGTCATCCATACAAATTCAAATTCAAATTAGGTCGGCCCCAAAACATCCTAGGGTGGATTTAGAATGAGGGTGACCTAAACATAGGCTTCAAGGGACCCAAAATAGATCCAACACACATCATCATCCTCGAAAGTAGTATTTCACACAAGGTTGGCCAAACCAATGTAAAACACATAGAACCATTAAGCCTGAATCTTCCAAATGCCTAAACTATCTTCGATAGAACTAGGAAAACACAACTCTAGAAATGCAAGTTATAAGACTTCATCAAAGAGAAATCCGGACCAACAACCTTTCTCCTAGACCTCAACCAGAAACATAGAAAACCATAGTTCACAACTAGTTAGCACAACTTGCACTGTTCAATGAATCGACAACCAAAAATATAGATATAAAATCTATTGACAACCATGAACAACATATATGAACTACACAACCACATGAGTAAATTTGGACCAAAACCCAGAGCAACCACCGAACACATGCAACATCTCTTTATTAAAATTTTCTCAATATCCTTGACATATACAACCAACAACTAGTAGATAACCAATTGACCAGTTGACATCAATGACAACACCTGCAAACTTTTCACAACACCTCCAGTATTTTCATTCTTGCAACAATCTCCCCCTTTTTCATTGATGGAAATACATGATGTGAAAAACCATCAAAGACAACATACTAGCTCTAAATGCATTTTTTTGTTTTCTCCCCCTTAGAAGATAATCTCTTATGCACTTCTTCTCTCCCAATATTTCTTTCCTTTTTCACATGCTTCTTCTCCCCCTTTGACATCAATGGCAAAGGAAAAATAATATTTTCCATTGATCTCTCCTTTATAATGACAACAAAATATACACAATGACAACACCTGATACTACCTACTCCTCCTGAGAGGTAGCCACCAAAACATTAGTCTAAAAGAAATATAGATCCATAGATCCATTGGACTGATGCATCTCCATATGCATCTAGTTCAAGAAAGGAGGGGCAATAGCCCCTAACTTTTCTTGGAGATACTCAAAAGTATCTTTAGGTAGAGCCTTCATGAAAATATCAACATTATGATCCTTCGTTGGAACATATTCAAGCTTGACTTCATTCTCCATCACCTTCTCTCTCAAGAAATGATATATGATAGATATAATGCTTTGTCCTCGAGTGCATCATAGGATTCTTAGAAATGTTAATTGCACTTGTATTATCACATAAAATAGAAATGGGATCATCATATAGCACTGTGATATCTTTCAATGTTTGTTTCATCCATAGAACTTGTGTACAACAAGATGCAACAACAATATACTCAGCTTTAGTAGTAGACAAAGAGACTGAATCTTGCTTCTTACTCAACCATGCCACCAATCTGCATCCAAGAAAGAATGCACCACCACTTGTACTCTTTCTATCATCTACACATCCAACCCAATCTGCATCTGTATAGGCACTAAGTGTAAAGTCAGTATCTTCAGGATACCACAATCCATAATCCAGAGTGCCATTCAAATATATGAATATTATTTTAACAAAAAAATGTGTTTCCTTAGGATCTTGAAATCTAGCCACAAGACAAACTGCATGCATGATATGTGGTCTAGTAGTAGTCAAATATAAGAGCCCATCAATCATAGATCTATACTTGCTTTGATCAGGCTTAGGTGAATTTTCATCTTTACCCAATTTGCAACCAACCACCATAGGAGCACTTACTGGTTTGGAACCATCCATCCCAAGTTTCTTCAACATTTCTCTCACATACTTAGAATGTGATATGAAAAATCCTTTCTTTGCTTGATTAATTTGTAACAAAAGAAAGAAATTCATCTCCCCAAACATAGACATTTCAAATTATTTTTTCATTTCTTCTACAAACATCTTGCACATACTTTCATTTCCTCCAAAGATAATGTCATCAACATACACAACTACAATCAAGATTTTGTCATTTTCAGTCTTAAAGTACAAATTATTGTTTGTCGCACCTTTGTTAAAACCTTGATAAATCAAGTATCTGTGTATCCTAGCATACCAAGCTCTAGGAGCTTGATTCAACCCATATAAAGATTTCTTCAATCTGTATACCATATGCGGTTGATCTGTCAACTAAAATACTTCCGGTTGTTCCATATAGACTTCTTCTTCTAGCTCACCATTCAAAAATGTTGACTTGACATCCATTGGATAGACCATAAAGTCTTTATGAGTAGAAAATTCCAAGAACATCCTTATAGCTTCCATTCTTGCTACTAGAGTAAAGGTTTCCTAAAAATATATGCATTCTACTTGTGAGTAACCTTTACATACAAGCCTTGCTTTGTTTTTGACCACTTCTCAATTATCATTCAACTTATTTCTAAATACCCACTTTGATCCAATGATGTTTTTTTCTATTGGTCATGGGACCAATTCCCAAGTTTGACTCTTCTCAATTTGCAAAAGTTCTTTTATTACTTCCTTCCAATGTTCATCTTTACAAGCTTCACTTACTGTCTTCGGTTCTATCTCAAAAAGTAAACATAAATTCACTTTAGCAATAACTTTTCTTCTAGTAAACACACCTCTTGTCTTATCTCCAATAATCTAAATTTCTGAATGATTCTTTTGTACATATCTAGGTGTCCTAGGGGACATCATTGAAGCATCTTCTTCTCTTTTATTCAATTCATCCTATTTCCCTTACTCATCTTTTTCTTGTTCTTCTACAATTTCTTCTATTCTTGCACAGTCATGTTCACTAGATACATATCCATCAATGTCAATATAATTCTTCATTGTCTCATCAACCTTCACATTTGATCTCTCTACAATATTTCTCATTCTTTTATTAAAACATATGTATTCCTTGCTTTTCGTAGAATATCTAGGAAAAATTCCTTCATCACTTCTTGCATCAAACTTTCCCAAAGTTTCTTCATCTCTTCTGATATAACATTTGCTTTTGAATACCTTGAAATATTTAACTGTAGGAATTATTCCATGCCATAACTCATGGGGAGTCTTTGTACTATTTTCTCTTGCTTGAACTCAATTGAACACATAAACAATAGTATGAATAACTTATTTCGAGTAAACTTTCGGTAAACTAGACTCAATAATCATTGACCTAGCAACTTCTTGAACTGTTCTATCTTTCCTTTCAACAACTCCATTCTGGTGAGGAGTTCTCAGAGCAGACAAATATATCTTTATTTCATGCACTTCACAAAACATATTAACTCATGGGAGGTAAATTCTCCACCTCTGTTAGATCTTAAGAATTTTATCTTCAAATTCACTTCATTTTCAACTATTGCTTTGAATGCCTTGAATCTATCTAATGCATCTGGTTTCTCTCTAAGAAATGTAACTCATGTATATCTAGAATAATCATCAATTAAAAGCATAAAGTGCCTTTCACCAAGTATACTTCTCACTCTTGTAGGAAAACAGAGATATGTATGAACTAAATCCATTAGTCTGGTAGTAGATTGTTCCTTTGATCTATAATGATTTCTTGCTTGCTTTCCAAACTAACAATTCTTGTAAATAACATTAACAAGCTTTGTAATTCTTGATAAATCTCTCACGGCCTGAACAACACTGATCCTTTCCAAGATATCAAAATTCATGTGACACATTCTCCTATGCCATAACCAACTTTCATTAATTTGAGTCATAAAGCATCATCCATCAACACCCTTAAGTTGATAGATATTCCCTTCAAATTTCTTTCTTGTAGCAATCGATGTTTTAGATCCTTTGCGGATGTCACATATCTCATCTTTAAACACAAGATCATATCCTTTTTTGCACATGTGACCAATACTCAAAAAATTATGCCTTAAACCCTTAACATAGTAAACATTGTCAGTATGATTCTTTCCATCAAAACTTATTGAACCTATCCCACATATTTTAGCACAAGTATCATCTCCAAACATAACCAAGCCTCCATCATATTTCTCAAGCTTAAAAAACTTACTTTTATCACCAGTCATGTGATGTGAACAATCACTATCAACTACCCAATAATTTTTCTCTTGTTTAGCATGTAGGGAGAGATAACCATACCTTCATTTTTCTCCTTCTCTGGAGGGCTTTCCTCTACCTATTTTTTAGAATTAGTAGAAGTAGGTTCATCCTTAATCGCCAAGAACAAGCATTCATTATAATTAGGATCTTCATATTCTAAATCCTCATCAGATATACTAGCATTCTCATTAACATAGTAAGCTCTATTAATCTTCTTTCCTTTCTTTTCTTTCTCATATCTTTGTTTATTCCTTTTAATTCTTTCTATACACCTTGTAGCATAATGACCTATTTCCCCACAACTAAAGCATTTAAAGGGAAACTTACTTTCATACTTACCAGAGCCTTTCGTCATTCTTCTCACAAAGTTAACTTCTATTTCATCAAAGTTCTCTTCATCTAAATCTTTAGATTTTGTAGCTTTAAAGGTAGTCGCTGATTTGCTTCAATTCCTTAGACTCAACTTCCTCATCTCATAAGATGTCAAAAATTCTAATAGTAGATTCTTAGTACATGTCTTATAATCTATAGTCTTCTCAATAACACTCACCTTCTCATTGTAAGCATTACAAATATTTCTGAGAATCTTCTTTACAATCCTTGTTTCATCAATAGTAGCACCAAGTCCTTGCATTCCAACCACTATCTCATCCAATCTCTTTACATAAGCTTTATCATTTTCATCTTCAGATATATGTAGAAGATTAATCTGTGTCTCCAAATTTTGTAGTTTTTCCTCTTTAACTCTTTCATCACCATCATGTGCTCTTTCTAAATCATCCCAGACTTCCTTAGCTATATTCAAATTCTGAACCTTAATCATCTTTGAATGTACCAGACTATTCTTCAAAATGTATTTCACCTTATTGTTCACTTCATGTACTTTGGTCTCTTCAGGTGTACTCAAACCATTAACAGGAGGAGTGTAAGGATTTTGTAAGCTTTCTCCACATCATATCCACAATACTCTAAATATTCTTCCACCACTACTTTCTAGATACCATAATTAGTTCCATCAAATCTCGGATAATCATAAACCATTTTTCCAGCCATCCCAGACCTTCCTCAAGTAGTTAAGCTCTTCACCAAGGAACCAAGCTCTGATACCAATTGTTGAATAGGAAAACTAAGGGGGTGGGGTGAATCAATTGTCATAAAATTAAGCCTTTAATTCAATCACCAAAACTAATCCTTAATACTACTTAAATGATTAATCATCAAATGTCAATGCAAAAACTTAAATCCAACACATAAACACAATAACACCATATTTTTTTGGAAAACCCAATAAGGGAAAAACCATGGTGAGGATTAACTCACACTATAGAGAATATCAAAACTGATTACAAAAAGTCTCATTGCCCAAAACAAGGCTCACTGCTTGAGATAAGGACTCACTGTTTGGAACAAGGACTCACTATCCAACAGGGCTACAACCCAAAGGGATCACTACCATAGAGATACAACGAATACAAAGAAGACTTGTTACAAAGAGACTACAATCCCAATTCAAAAAAGGATTCCACCAAAATTACTCGCACACATGCATGAATGATAGAATTTGCCTTCTTCTCATTGCATCTGGAAACTAAACATTAAGCTTCACATTAATTTGCCACACTCTCAACATACACACTCACAGAATAGAATCAATATCACATAAAAATGCACTTTTTCTTTTCTCTTTTTCATTCTTCTTCTTTTCTCTTGTCTCTTCCTCTCATTTTTCACCATTAAATCATCTTGCATTTATACCATCTTCAACTTTGAAACGTATCCAAAGTCGACCATTGAAATTGAAATTGAAATTGAAATTAGGTCAGCACCAAAGCATCCTAGGGTGGATTTAGAATGAGGGTGACAAAAAAAAAATGCTTCAAGGGACCCAAAATAGATCCAACACAATTCATCATCCTCAAAAGTAGTATTTCACACAAGGGTAGCCAAACCAATGTAAAACACATAGAACCATTAAGCATGAATCTTCCAAATTCCAAAACTATCTTTAATAGAACCAGGGCAACACAAATCTAGAACTGCAAGTCATAAGACTTCATCAAAGAGAAATCCAGACCAACAACATTTCTCTCAAACCTCAACTAAAAATAGAAGAAACCATAGTTCACAACTAGTGAACATAGCTTGCACTGTACAATGGATCAAAAACCAAAAAATTGGATATAACATTTATTGACAACCATGAACAACATATCTAAACCACACAACCACAGGAGCAAATCCAGACCAAAACCCATTGCAACCACTGAACACATGCAACATCTCTTTATTAAAATTTTCTCAATATCCCCGACATATACAACCAGTATCAACTAGTAGATAACCAGTTGACTGGTTGACATCAATGACAACACTTGTAAACTTTCCACAACACCAATATTTTCATTCTTGCAACAAAATTCTCATTTGAACTCTACAATTTTCATTCTTATATAGTGTCTTTCTTCTCTCTCAATGATCTGGTTGTGTCTTATCTCTTCTCTGTTTGGGCTTTTCATGTTCACTTTTCTTGCTAATTTAACTTGTTCTCTAATCTTTCTTATGGTTGTCTTATCTCCTTTTACATCATGGGTGTGATTGATTTGGGATTACATTCATAATTTTATTATTTCCCATGACATTTGATATCTTTTCTTATTGGTCACATGTCTTTGAGGATCCCTTTCAAAATATATCCCCTTTTCTATTCTCCATTCCCTTGGTGCCTAATCCCCTCTCACAAGGTAAGTGCCAAGAGGATAGTTCCATAGGTTTCCATATCTCCTTTGATTTTTTCTTCTTTTCTTGTGTCTCATTTAAAATTTTTAAATTTTGAGTATTATTATCCTTTATATCACCTAACTAGGGTTCCAACAATGAAACCAATGTTAGCAAGAAAAATGGGGAAACACAGACCGAAGATCTGAGCCCCAAGTACTATTTGAGTGTTGTAGTTTATACCCCATACTCACTCATATAAATACAATAATGGTTTGATTTGGAAAAAGGATTAACTGATTATTTATATATTCATAGAATGACAAATAACATCATATAGATAGAATTTTGGTAATCATTATATTAATCATATCAAAGGAGTACATGTTCATATATCTTCCCCTATACTCTATACATCTCTATGCTCTTCTTACACATATACTTTTATGCATATATCTTTGTACAATTTTTTTTTCATATACATTATTTTACATACATCTCTCTTAAATATACTTTTATGTAGATGGTATATTTGCAATCTTAAGGTCTGTAAACTCATTGTGGCAAGATGTGGTAGGATTTGCTTGAAAATGTCTACACTATTGATCTTTCCTATTAACAGTCCCCACCTAAGCTATGCTTAGGGGGTGCTAGTGTAAAATTCTTGTCTACCCTCATTTACAAGATTTATCTTATACTTTTAGGTTAATATTTCTTAGGTGGGGAGTTGGTGGTTAGAGAGGTAGTTATCTCTCAAAGTTTGTTATGAATTTTGAACAAACCTTTCCTTCCAATTTTTGAAATTTGGTTTATTCAAAATTACTATAAATAATCATCATCTAATCAGTGCAATACATCCTTTTTCCTACAATTTCACACTAAATTGATATTGGAATTTCACTTATTTTTCTTGGCTCCATTTTCAAAAGTATCATTATTATCTAACCATTAGATAACACTACCCAACATGCTTCCCCTCCTCCAATTGGGAATAAAAGGCCTTGAATCCCACCAAAGAATTTGGAAGAAAGAGATTTTGTGCTAGAGAAATGATAACTTTTCCAACTTTTCTATTTTGATTCAAATGAAACTCTTTTATTTCAAACATATGTGTTGTCCAGCTCAACTAAAAATGAAGCCCAAAATAACTCAATGCTGGCGTTGTAATTATGTATGGAAGATAATAATTAAATTTAGCATCCAAATGGATAAGCTTGGGTGCAAGAACAAATCTCAAGTGAATTTATGATTCTGAAAGGTGAAGTTAAATTTGATAACTAAATAGACAAAACCAAATGAAATATCAAAATAAATTTAATTTATCAATTTAAAAACATTGTT
This sequence comes from Sequoia sempervirens, assembly GCA_007258455.2. Classification (NCBI taxonomy): domain Eukaryota; kingdom Viridiplantae; phylum Streptophyta; class Pinopsida; order Cupressales; family Cupressaceae; genus Sequoia; species Sequoia sempervirens. The sequence continues at coordinate 337,921,394 of VDFB02270651.1, forward strand.
CCCACCAAAATGGTTTAGAAACATTTTGAATCTTAATCCTTCTATCCATGTTAATATTAGGAAATTATGTAACCTTTAACTCTTTTATATGATATAGGATTTATAGTCCCTTCAAAACTAACTTGTCAAAATAAAAATTATAAAAAATCTCATAATACACATTTTAATCATCACCAAAGGGAGAAGCACTATGCCAACTTCTAGTATACTGAATTAAAACTAGATAATAAGATACATAGATTATCATATTGTGAAAAATACAAAGGGAAAATGATTCCATTATGGGATGATATAATGGATTTAAGAAAATAATTGAAAAGATTGGTATCAACTATTACCCATTTTTTGATAATGCCAAAAAAATGAGTCTAATTGTTGTTGTTGGAGTTGAAGGATTGATGACGATTAACAATGACATCCCCACTCAAGCAACCTTAAAGTATGTCCTTAAGGTGTTTTATGAGTTATACCCTTTGAAATGATTTGGGTGTTTTCTTCCCATTCCCCAATTTAATAATGCACACATATGGTTAGAAAATTTTACCTTGATAGGGTATTATAGAAAGAACCCCCCTTCAAAGCATGCTCAAAGATTAGGTAAATAGGGCTTGGGTTCGTATAGGATTTTCCTTGAGGCCATACATAACCTTACTAAAGGTTTTTGTTTATTTTTTCTTAAGAAAACCATGCTAAGGCTATTCTGAGTCATGTTCCATGACTTGTCCATTCTTCTTTGTTGGGTTTTAAACCCTAGACATGGAACCATCATCTTTGATGGAAATAATATTTGGTTTGAGTTCCTTGGTTTACCCTTGTCATATTGGAATTTTTTGAGCCAAAAAATTCTTCTTTAAACTTTGTGTCTTTTTTTGAACTTGAATTATTCTATTTAATTCATCCTCAATGATAGGTTTGTGTGGAGGTAGACCTCTCCAAATATTTGAAGGAGATAGTGGATATACAAATTGGATAAATGAGATATGCACATGTTCTTTACCTACATATTTTGACACTTGTTATTGTTTTCAATCTTCCAAACATAAGATTCAAGATTATGCTTTAGCTTCTCTTCACCCTAAACCTTCCACACAACTCACCTCTAGCTTATAGTATTTTACAAACAAAAGGAAGGGTGGCCTATAGTTGTAAGTCACAAAGCCAAAAAAATTGGATATAATTTTCTTCACCCTAAGCCTTCTTCAAGCGCTAGTGGTTAGATTTTAAAAAGTACTTTAAAACCTCCAAATTCAACAAAGTATGATCTCTCCTCTCCTAGGGAGACTTCTAGTGAGGCAAAATTTGTGAGAGCCCCACTAGAAGTGAAATTGTTAACTAAATCATAAGCTATCACTACCCGAGATGCTTCCCCTCCTCTAAATAACCAAGGAAGGTCTTGTAGCCTTCCAATGTATTTAGAAGATTGTAATGCCTAAAATTTTTACCAAAATATAGTTAAGGACAAAACACAATTTTCAAATTTTGATTACAATACATGACTAACTCACACAATTTTGTAACCAAAGCACATAATTCTTAAAAAGAATAACCACATTTTGCCAAATATACATTATAATATTTAGTTAAGTAATTACATTTCTTAGGAAACCCTAGTAGGGCTTCAAGAGAAGACAAGGGATTCACATCATCGAGACAGACCTAATTAGTCCTACAAACACAACCATGATAAAAAAACACCATCTAGTTAGAAGCTATGCCAATACAATATATATCAATATTAACTCAAGGTAGGAAAAAAGAGAAAACCCTAGGGGCTAGACCTAATTCCTTGGGGACTTGTCTCCGATGACCTTTCCTACATATATATTTCATAGAGGAACTGTAGTTCAACAAATTGAGTTCACCCAACTCATATTTGATTGACTAACAATCACAGATAACACCTAGGTTTAAAACACCACTAACTCACAATGGTAGTAAATACTAAGAATGAATAACAATGGTGAATCTATAAGGGCTCCTTCTACTATAAGGAGTGATTAACAATCCAAATTACAATGCCCCTCAAGGGCCACTTGCCAACATAGATAGTCAAGAATTGGTCTAGGATGAAGGTAACCAAAACATATCTTGAATAAATAATTATAATTGAATTCATGGATTTAATCCAATCATACAAAGATCACCATATGATATTCATAAGATTAAGTGGTGAAGGGTTAATGAAACAATCCACATATTGAATCTTTCTAGGTAATTCAACATTCATACACCTAGTTAACTAACACAAGGGGTATAACCCTTAGGTACAAAGATCACTCTACAAAAATTCATCTTATGCCTTTAATCATTTAATTATAGAATATAAGAGGGGGTACACAACCCTTTTTAGGGTCCTCTTACCTTAGACACTTTCATTGTCAGCTATCACCCACTTAGGTGAATCTGGAGGTCTAAAACCTTGATATGGATAGGAACAGTCTTTAAAGGACAATTTATACATAACAAATCACATCATGCTTACACAACCATTTAATTTCTGCACTTAATATCTATTGCACTTCATGGTTTAAATTATAGTTAAGTGTAAAGTTTGATGGCCATCTTTGACCATAAGATAATTTACAACAATAAGAAAACTCAAAGAATCAAACTTGCTCTCCTCCTGATCATATTGGCATCATGAATCCTCCTGAGCTCTAGCCAAAAATCCCAAGCAAGAAATATTTTAGCCCCATGATGCTAACATGGGGTCTTTCATTTACATAATATAAAATGGTGTTTCAAGACAAGATTTATCTAACTATCAAACAATGCCATGAGTGTGATAATCAAATTTTGCTGAACAAAACATTCCAACACCCATTATTCTTACCAGTTATTATGTATCAAAAAATTATATATAAAATACTATAATTTGTGTTGAATACCAAGAAGGATGTAGAAACCCAAGCTCTATTCATTTAGGGATGACATTAAAATTTCCATAACATTGCTTATAAACAAGGATTTTTTTTGAGATCAATGAGATGGTTGATGAAAGCCAAAATTCTAAACACAATCCCCAAACACTCATGGGTACGATTTGGGTATAAACAAAACTCCTAAATATTACCATGCTAAAACAATACACAAAATACATAGCCATTGCCCTCAATACACACAATAGTGGTCCAACATGAAATGCATTTATACGTACGAAATACCAGGTGGGTATGCTTAAAACCAGCTAAAGATAGACTCCCATACCTGCATAAATATCCTCCAAGGGCTTGACTTGGGGTCTTGAACCTTTGCTTATACTCCACAAATCCATTTTCCACCATGAAAACCCATAAAGGACTCTAGTCATACAATGAATTTGAAATGATAGTTTGATTTTGTACCTTCTAATATCCAGTACTTGGAGAAAAAGTCCATGCCCAGTCCCTACCTTCTCAATTTCCTTCTTCATTCCATCTCTCTCTCTCTCTCTCTTTATCCATCATCCCTCTTCTCCTCGCTCCCATCATCCTTCTTGCTGAAGCAAAAAGAACTCCACCCTCATTTCTTCATTGACAACCTCCCTCATCCTGAGCCGTACCCCCTAACCAAATTCATCACACCTGCCATGTCTGGTGTCTCAAAATATAGGGTTTGTTTTGCATTAAATTCCATCTTTTCATTTGCTTGATCACCTCCCCCTACATAGCCGTCCTTTTTACATTAATCCTTGCATCCATCACCTTCATTCCTTTTCAAGAATGATACCTAGAGCTGACATATTAGTTCTCGTACCCAAGATCCATTCACCTAATTGCTGATACAATCTTTCCTTGAATGCATACCATCAATCTTGAAATCCATGCCATGGTCAAGCACCTCTCAATTATGTGACTTGCTTTTAATCACCATCGTTTGATTTGACCCTCTTTAAATTTTAGTCATAGAATTAACCTTAAAATATGTCATTGATCTTACCTTTATGCTCATGTCACCCTACAAAATGATTTACAACAACGATGTGAATTAGTTGCTCAATCGTTGCTTGCCAGGTGTCACTCACTCGTATCCCCACATTGGTCAACCCAGGTCAACACAAGAATACACAAGAAGGCGAGATTAATCCTTCATTCATTTTCAACCTTAAGCTTATCAACCTTTAGGGTTTGAGTGTCGAGTATCCTCCCTAGCTCATGATCGACGTGCATAGAAAAACCTTACAAGCAAGCCCAAACACCTAAATATGAATCTCCTTACACCTATCAGGGTTCGAACTTCAACCTTACATGCTACCTTCTACCTTATGACCAACATTATTTGAAGGCCTCAAGAAACAACACTGAACCAGGATGTATGATCCTCTTTATACCTATTAGAGTTTAGCCACTGACCTCACCCTTTACCTTGCTTCTTATGCACCATCACAAACCAACACTCTGACGACTGAAACACCAAAGTGCGAGAAAACAAATAGTGCTTTAATTTGTTGTAGGTTGCTAATTCCTCTTGCCTCATCCTTGAAGTGCATAACTGAGCTTAACAAGTAGGTTCAAACACACATTTCTGATGCTCTTTGCACCTATCGGGTTTTGAACATCAACCTTACCACTTACTGTTCAGCCTGCCTTAACTCCATTGCAACCCTCCCCATCAACCTTTGAAACATGCATGATTTTTTTAGATGGCAGGGTTCTTTCTTCCACCTTATCGCTTTCATGTCTTTTTGTTAAGCTATAAGCCAACCTACTGACCCACGATGCCCAAAACAACCTTTTTGAGCATTGACAAACTTAACTCTTTCGGGTGTCAGCCTTCGAGTTTTCTTCTTACTGAATACTGGAAAATCCACTAAGGCATAATCCTCTAAGCTGTCCCATGAACACCGATAACATCTCAGATGTCGGGGTTTGAGGTTTCTTCCTGCTGCATACTTAACAAATGGTTAAGTCGTGAACCTTAAGACCAAAAATACAACACTAAAGCCATTTTGGGTGTCACAGTTTGGGGTTACCTCATACTCCTTCCTTTATTACATGTTAGGGCATGAGCCTTAATGTCAACCTGCAAACTACGAAAAAAATTTCAGGGGTTGGGGTTCCTCCATACCACTTTCCTCACTTAGCATTTTGATAAGTCAATGCGTAATCCTCCTTGTCGAAGTCCAATGTCCAAAATTTTTTTGGACTTAGAACACTCTTCCTTTGCTTGAGGGATTCAGTATGGGGCATGGTTGAGGCCTGATGTCTAATGCTCTTTCTAACTTGACTCCAACTTACTTCATACTTAAAATAATGCTAAGGTGTAAACCTTAGGACCGATCTCCAATGCCCAATATTTTGGCTTAATTCAATGCTTCTTCATAATTTGAGGCATATGGTATAGGGTATGACTAAAGCTCGAAGTCTGATACCTTTCGGCAAAGAGTAAGCTTCAAGCCCGAAGTCGGAAGCTCAATCAAACTTAGCTAAAAAAATGACTAACTCTTTCCTCTTTAGCAAATGATACAGGTAAGCCCGAGGTCTGAAGTACAAAATTTTGGAACTCTCCAAGGATTGCTATAATGACACCCTAAGTACAATGAATCCTTCTTCCTAACAACCCTATGAAGCCCTTTTGGCCTCCAACAATAACTCTTCATTTGATATCACTTAGATCTCCTCTGACAATAATGATGCCCTTGTGACAACAATGATAATTATATTATCAAAAAAATAATCTAACTATAGCCGGGTTCAGTTATCCTCATCAAATTAAGTCTCTATTAGCATCTCCCAAATATCAGTATGGGTATGATGTTCTAAACTACGAGCAAATCATAATTCCATGATAGAGCACAACCCAAGAGTAGAGAGGACTCTAAGACTCTTCATCTATCTTTATTTACTTTATAGCTTAATTTACCTAAGTTAAGCAGTACTATAGGGATCAAATCAACACCTGCTATATTTACTAAAACCTCTATGGCTCCTTTAGTGACTTTAGTCATAATACTTGATATAAGGAACCTTAAGTGAATACTATAGGAGACATTCAAAACCAACATGATTCAAACAATAGGGAAGGAGCTTTATTACTAGGAAACCTTAGCAACATAGTATAGTATGAAAAATTATAGTATCTATCCATGTAGATTTAGTCACATACCTTAATAGAAGCATTCACATAAGAATTTAACTAATCTTCTCTTAGAATCAAATGACCAAAAGTATAGTGGTACTCAAACACAACTGGGTCCTGTATCATCTAAATGATGCACCCTTAATCCACACAGTAGCATAGTATAAGTTTAAAATAAAAGGCTATGCCACTGATATAAAGGGAGGGGCCTTACAAAAGAGGGAGAATATGTGCTAGAGAAATTATGACTTGACCAACTTATCTTCCAAATAGGGAATTTTTATTTAAATGAAACTCTTCTATATAATAATTATTCTATTCTTGATGAGCTAGATAATGAGGAGATGACTCTTGACACTAATTTATGAATTGTATCTCTTGGAATGTTTTAGGTCTAATGAACATCCCCTATAAGTATCTTGTTCAAGATGATCAATTTCTAAGTTTAAAAATTATCTATTTACAAGCTCGATTAATGCTTCTATTTTTTTTCTTTCTATAGTTTGTTGTGTCATTTGGGCTCTAACTTTTTTTTTAGTAACCATAAAGTTAGTCAAGGTGGTTTATAGAATCATGATACATGTTTGAAGATGAAAACATTTAGAATTGAACTTTCAAGTGGGAGCGGTTAAACTCTCTCAATGATTAGTGGTGTAGGGATTTCATTCCAAAATTTATTTCCTCAAAATATCAGGAGGTTGCCAAAATACCCTTTAATAAATCCCTTTATGGGTTGTGGTCCTTGATATTCACCATGTGTTTGTAATTTAGACCTCCAACTAATATTTTATATGTTCACAATTTTACTCAACTAAACAAATTTATTAGTCCCTAAACAACTCATTAAATAAAGCACATTCAACAATCAAGATTTACCCCTTTTAAATCCATAATATTAGAACATTAATGAAAAAGAAAAAATGAAAGATAATCAACTCACCCATTAAGCCAAGATTAACATAATTATGAAACATGTTTAACCATAACAATAGTTTAAAATTTAAAATTAACCTTTAAATGTGTTTGAAGTTAAACTTTAAATGTGAATATTTAAGCACAACAATGAGATAATAATGAGTGAAATGTTACCGCCAATAGATAGGAGAACATAGTCAGAAGTTATGAACATTAAAATACATCGTCTACACTATTGAAATGGTGAGCACACACAAAGATTAAATCATTGCTACACATTAAAAAGCAAAACAATATATATTAAATTCATCAAGATAATTTTTCATTTCATCATTTTGGCTTATCAAGCCTTACATTTCCCGTATCAACTAACAAAACTTATGAAAACAACTCCCAAGAGATTAAGTATTAATTTATTTACTAACTATTACCAGAATATGTTACACCCCGTTTCTTGGTTACCAAGTTACTTTTACCTTCATGAGTGAAAGTGTTGATAAATGCAAAATGTGGCTTTAATATGTTTAGTAGGAGAATGAAATACTAAAATATGTGTTAAGAGGTTATTACTTTTAAATGAATGATTATGTTTATATTGATGAAATACAATGAAATAATATATATTGCAATGTGAATATTCTAATGCTTTACCGATGCAAATATTTTATGATGCAAGTGGATTTCATGTGAATATGACTATTGTTATTATGTGCTAAGATGAATGTAGGAACAAGTTCTAGCCTCCAAAAGAGAGGGGAAGTATCACTTAGGAGAGGGGATTGGTCTAGTAAAATTTTATAAGACCTAAACTAAGATTTCACACACACACTTCTAGTTTAGTAAAGTCAAGTTAGTAGTTTTGGAAAATGGTAAGTAATCCTTAGCCTTTTCTGAGTACAATTTAGAAGATGTTATGATCTTGTCTATGAATTTTTTGGATTTAGGTTATGTGTTTGAGTCTCTTGTCTTACGTGAGTAAATGGAAATGTCCATATGAGTATATTAATATATATACATATGTGTTTATGTATAACATGAATTGTTATGCGAAATATGTAAATATAAGTATGTGTATTCAAATATCGAATAATGCATCTTATAAACTTATAAATTGAGGTATATATACATATCATGATATATATATATATCTGTGTGTGTGTGTGTGCGTGCACGCTGAAATGTTTATTAAGTGCTTAAGCATATTAAATACAACATTTACTATGTATGAAACACATCTAAACATATAATACAAAGTGCGCATAATTTTAAGGAACCAAAACAAACCACATTTAGTGGTGTAAGAGGTCGTGCGTATAGCAGATTGGGAAGATAGTATAATGCATAATGTGTTGTTATTAATTTAAACAATATAAACATCAAAGCACAATTAATACATATTCAAGGGAAGTGAAGAATGAAGCATGTGGAGGTAATAACAAAGCAAGTTTAAAATAAAAAACTCATTGCACAAGACTTAGTCAAGGTGCAAACAACAACCAAAGGAATAGGGCATGTAGGAAGCAATATGGTTTCAACTTGTGAGAATTAAGAACCGATTAGAAGTCTGATTTGCAATATGAAATATGTGAAATTATCAATAGTAACACTGGCCAAATAGAGTTGACTTGTAGAAGACATAAGCCTTTCAATTTTGATTATCATTCTTTCTATCCATTTAAATGAGTGATATTAGAATCAAATTTTTTATAAAAAAATTCCAAGTATTCTATCATTTGAAATCCAAAATTCCCACTCTTATTCTGATAACAAATCAAATTATCACCTTTCAAGGTCATTTTTACCCTTTACCACATTACTGTATCACATTAGCCACCCCTCATAACATCCATATCATACCTCCCTATTGCAGATCATCCCCAAGCAACTCGTGGTATGATAGTGAGAGCAGATAATACTATATACACTATACCACTATACCTTAGAGGGTCAAGACATAGCCTGCGGTAGAGCAGTACATTGAGGATAGGTATGAAGGAGGCACTGTGGTACCGTAGGGGAGCAAAAGGTAGCCCGCGATAGAGCAGTACACTGAAAAAGGATACTAAAGATGCACTGTGGTACCGTAGGGGAGTATAAAGTGACATGAGGTAGTGCGGTAACCAAGCTGTTGGGTCATTTAAAACACACCAATTAGTAAATATCAAAATATAAAATTGAGCTCGATACAAAGATTTGAATTGTTCGAATTTATGAGTCAGGAGTAAATGAATCATGGTGATAAAATATGCGAAATGAGTTGAGATTTTTCATTCATTATAGCTGAAACCAAGTTGTAGACGAGCTCAAATTGGAGGAGTAAAGGGAATTCTTCAAAGCGAGTTCTATTCCTGGATAAGTTTTTCTCATCATCTTCTATGAATTTCATAAAATGGCACCAAAGAAGAGTGAAGTAGGAATTAAAAAGGATGAGGCCAAAACTAGTAAACCATCATTGCAATCCCCATTGCTTTCCTTGTTGCCTGGTTTAGTAGAAAAGGGACCTAAGAAAGTTTTTCAGAGACTTAGCTCAAGGTTGTAGGGACCCCATTATACCTCAGTCAGGTTGGAACCTCTATTGGTACTTCTATCAAAAAAGGAACAACAAGGTTCCGACATCAAACCCATGGACCCTAGATTTGGCTAGGTTATTTTTCCCTAATGTTTTCATTGATATTGAGATAATCAAAGCCATTTCCAATAATTACCATGCCCCAACCAAAGCTGTTAGGATTCCAAATGGTGGGTGCTTAGTTGATGTTACAAGAGATGCCATTATAAAATGTTTTAACCTGAATAAACAAGTTGTAACATAAGTGAATTTAGTGAAACTAGAGTAGGAGTATAAGAGGTTGAGAAGAATATATTGAAGTGATGAGATCCTCCTACACATGAAGAGGGGTGATGATAATAGAAGACTCCCCCATCCTTGAAGAGCTTCAAGAGAGATGGAAACCTACCTTCCACATACTGACTACTTTATGCAAGGCCACACATAGGGATCCAAAGGCCCCATCAAGGCTCAAACCTACACATGAAATGGTGAAAGATGTGATTGATGAGTATAAGTATTTGATGGATATAAGGAAGAAATTGGAAAGTAGAAGGAGTGAATTTGATCCTATCAAATACCTTTTCAGCCCATTAAACCTCAAAGATGACAATCAGTTGAAAGGTATAAATGAATGGAGAAAAGAATTTGATCAGATGATTCCTAAGTGACTGACACATATACAGGATGATGGGGATATCAATCTGAACAAGTTCCATACTTTGTGCGATGGGATCATTATGCTAGAAAATTGGTATACAAAGTTTGTGGTGGATGTCAGAAATCTCTTGGATAACAGATGGAAGAGTCATCTTAAAAACTTCGCACCTGCATAGGAATTCAAATGGCCAAGTGACTTGACAATTAATAAGTGGTAGGAAAAATATTTGGGCTCTGATGAAGATTGATTCTATACATCATGAAGAGAAAGTATCATACAGTAAAATATTTGAACAGGTCTTAGATGACCACAGGATTTTACTCAAAGATTAACGGATTGATACACATGTTATGATTAGTTTTCTTTAGTTATGTTTAATTTCAAAATTATGTTTTGTTATCAAAAGACATGTCATTTGGTTTGAAGCTTGTTGCCTCTCGTATATATAAGAGAGACCAGGACCAAAAAGAAATCATGAGATATAGGAGAAAGTTGTAGTATAATAGGAGTAAAAGATGGACAACAAAAGAATTTCATAATATTTATATTTTGAAGACCATGTTGCAAGCACAATTTTGAAGAAGTTAACGAAAGGCCTCTAATTTCATGGTGTTATATTGGTATCAATTGTTTGTTGAAGTTATTCAATTATTTGGTTGTCTCCATTTTAGTGCTTCCTTATTATTTAAATTGATATATCAAGTATATATTCAATTTATCAATGCACATTTGCTATACTTGTTTGATATGATTAATTGGTTTCCCCAAAGGAATTAAAAATCCTTCTAGTCAAATTATAGTAATCTAGAAGTGTTATTTGGATCGATAAGAAGAATCATATAATTAGGATTGTCAACTTGTCTCCAATTCAATGTTATTTGTGTTCTTCCATGATTTATTCAATTGGTTCTTTCAAGTAAAGATTAAAATCCTTTTGGAAAATTACAAGTAACCTGGTTGTGTCAATTGGATAAATAAGTAGAGTTTTTCAATCATTTGCTTGCATGCGTATACAAGTTGTAAACCAATATTAGTGTGCCAAATAGTTAGAGTTACTACCAAATACTAGTCACTTATCTTAGACTTTCATTTGACTCCGTTTACCCAACAAGGCACTGGTCTCACATGTTTCATTATTTAGTTTTATCATACTTATTTCAAACCTCATATTTGTTAACTGAACATATTAAATTTCACCTTGATATTGTTTATACAATTTATACCAAATTAGGATTACATCTCTCCACTCCCAATTGCCATTGTGGATAGATTGCTTAAGGAAGAAACACATAGTTTACAATTCATTCACATAGGTACACCTGCCTAGGTAGGACAAAGCCTGAAGAGAAGAAGGTTAAAGTGCATCATTTGGCCTTGTTTGTTAGCCTAAAATGTATCAAGAGCTTGGAAACCTCTTGTGGTTTTTAACCAGCATTTTTGAGAACTAATAGATTGGCGACTCTACTGGGGAACCAAATATGAATCCAGACCTTCATCATAGAGTCAATACCTTACATAAGACTTCGATGGGAAAAATAAATTATAGGATTTTATCACTTTTCTAAAAGTGAGTGGCGACTCTAAAAGAATAAGTACATTGAGATTGATAAAATAAAGTATACATAAGAAAGAACAAACCCTAGAGTCTAAACCATCACAAGAGTTCATAACATGCATGGAAAAAGGTCCTTGTATAAAGATGGTCCTAATGACAATAGTAAATGGACACATAAGAATGATAAAGCTAAGAAGGTGTCTGATGAAGTGTGCATGACAAATAAGGTTAAAACATCAAAACCACACTTTGAGACGTATAATCAATATGATACATTGACAAATGAGAATAGATCATCTAGAGAACCTCACACTCCTGAAGAAAAAAAGGAATCATTTCTTTCAGTCTAATCCTAAGAAAGAGGAAGAATTCAACGCTGGACTTGAGGTTGAAAGAATCAAGAGACAACATGAACATGATCATAAAATGGCATTTCTTAAAGGGGATCAGAATGAGCCTGTTGATAATGTAGCCTTTGAAGAAAATTATCAATACATGAATCGAGAAGAATTAAATGCACAATTGGAGTATGAAAGACAAGAAATGGAAAGAAAGAAAGTAGAATATGAACAAAAGCTCCAAGTGATAAGAGAACTCCAGGATTTGAAGCTGTAGAGAGCCCAATTTGATGCTCAGATTTCTAACCTCCCTAAATACACACCACCTCACAAGCAAAAGAATAATAATTAAGGACCTTCAAATCCAACAAAAGCACCATGAAAGAAATCTGGGAATCATTACAAATCATCAAATGCTCCACCTAAAAATCCATCACAACACCCAAATGATTAGCCATCCCTAGCCAACAATATCTGCCACCACCCCATGTACAATACAATAATCCATTATACCAATATCATCATCCTCAAAATCCACCACCTTAGATCTACACAACTATGATAAGACAATTTGACCTAACAGGATTCCAAGTATATCCTTACCCTATGGACAACAGTTGGAGAGGTCTTGTCCCAAAATTTATAGGAAGTAGTGCAGTCACAATTGAGGAACACTTAAACATTTTTAATGCCTTTATTCAAGATCTGGATATGTAGTATGAAGATGTATAGATTAGGCTATTTATGATGTCACTAATTGAAGAAGCTAGAGAATGGTTTAATAGTTTACCAACAACTTTTATTGATTCCATTCAAGAGTTTCATGATCAGTTTCTTGAATAGTATGGGAATCAGTGTGCACTAGAGTTTTCCTTGCATGAATTGATAAGTATCCAAAAATATCAAAATGAGTTAGTTTATGATTTCAACCAGAAGTTCTCCAAATTGCATAATAAGATACCACGTGGATCCAAGTTGGCAGACCCTACAACATTAAGTATTTATCTAAAGGAATTTGATTCAAAGATAGGATATGAGCTTAGAAATAGGTGCCCTAGAAATTTAGCTGAAGCTCAAAAAATAGCATTGACTATTGAAAATAATAGAAAGGCTGTGGGGATGATTGGTAAAAGAGATAGTCTCAGGGTTCCCCAAAATTTTAACAATCCTTAGAATAGACAAGAAAATATATACAAAAATGAAAGACCAAGGTTGCATGATATGCCATACAACACAAATTGGAAGGATGGGAAGCCCATAATTGACAAGCCTAAGAATAAGGAAACTCTTGACCACTTAAAGAAGAGAGGAGCATACATGGTTAACAATAATCCTTGGTGTCAAATTTGCAACCTGCCACATTCCCTTGATCATTGTATTGTAGCTCAATCAATACAAGAAGAAGAAATACTAGTAGATAATGAGGGAGAGGATCATACAATAAATTTAGCATCTCATACCCTCCATTCGATTGAGCAGGGATATTCATCCTCAGAAAAAGCAGGCTATGAGTATGATGTTGATAACTAAAGATATAATGTCCATATAACAGAACATCAAGTCTTTTTTGATTATGATGAAAGAAATGATGAACCACATTCCCCTTGTGTACCATCTTAGTCAAGAAAATACAAATTAAGACCAACTGACGAAGAGATTAAGGAGTTAACCATTGCTGTAGTAGAACAAGAAACAAGAAAATATAAGTTAAGAAACATAACAATAAATGAAGATGAGGGTGTTCCAAGAGGGATATTTGTGAAAGATAAAGGAGCAACATAGGGAACACCAAAAAAGATAGAAAATAAGTAGCCTGATAAGAATGAGCAAAAGCATGTTCCAAAAGAAGAAAGCAAAGAGTTGCATAAAGATAAACAAAAGCCTGATGACACAAACAAGAGAGAAAATGAGGAGAACAAAGGGGATCCACTGGAGCAAAATAAGATAACCAAAATAGAAAATACTTCTTTCGACTTCACATAGGCCTTGTCTCAGGTAAAGATGTCTGACCATTATTAGAAATGATGAAGATAAAATAGCATAGGGACAATGTGATTCAATTAATATCTAATGGAAATGATAAAATCACAAACTCTTAAAATAAGGGGACCACAAAGATCAATAATAATAAGTAGGAAAAGGTGAAGGTTCCTAAGGTTTTTCTAGGTGATGCATTGATAAATCCTCCACAAGTTGATCCATTTTTTACTACATTGCCCATAAAAAATAAGTTGGTAAGAAATTGTATGAAAGATTCAGGCACTGCCATCAACATCATGCCAATAGGGGTCATGAAATAACTTGGCATGTGGGTAGACACTACTGGTTGAAAATGTTATGCTATGGATAGCAGAGTTGTTCCAACGGTAGAAATTATGAAAGATGTAGAGGTGAAGTTGGTTGCTTATCTGCAGGTAGTGTATAACATTGACATAACTGTAATTGAAACACCTCCTCATTTTTGAATGATCTTGTCAAGGCAATGGACTGTAACAGTTGGAGGAAATGTACAATTTGAATTATCATATGCCACAATACCCATAAATGGTGAAGAGGTCAAGCTGTATAGAAGCCAAGGATGAATCAGATTGTGGACTATGTTGCTCAAAATCAGTTAAATTGCTTCTACAATGTGGATTTAGAGAGCTTCAGAATAAAGCCTTCTCAACCTAAATTAGTGAATACTGACCCAGTTGATAAACATGTTTCCAAGAATGAGCAGGGTGTGTGGAATTTGTATTTTGATGGAGCATGTAGTCAGGAAGGCAATGGAGCAGGAATATTTTTTATTTCACCTGAAGGTATTACATTCAAGTATTCATTCTTGCTGACATTTGAGTGTACAAACAATATAGAAAAGCTAATTGGTTTGAATATGGCTGTCAAACACAAGATCAAATTGATAACTATTCTTGGAGACTATGAGTTGGTCGTTTCACAAGTTAGGTCAAAATATGCTGCAAAAAATAAAAGGTTAAAACAATATAGAAATGCTATGTGGGATACAATTGAATTATTTGATGCTTTTTCCATTGAATGGATAGATAGGTCTAAAAACTTGATGGCGGATTTCCTGGCCAATATAGCCCTAAAAAGAGATGATATCACCTTAGCCGGAGTATCTCAAGTTGAATTCAAAACAAGGCCTGCTATCCCTGATAATATCTATAGTTGGAAAGTTTTTGATGATGACACTGATCTCATAAAGTTTCTCAATTGCATAGACCAATATGAAGCCCAAGATATTGACTTTAATGCCTTTGTGGAAGAAAAAGATGGCAAACAAACTATGTTTGGAAAAGAAGTTTTGCAGTTCAAGACCAACAAACTTACTAAAGGACTTGTGGCACTAGAAAGGGTATTTGATGGAAATGATCGTGCTCTCATGAAGCAAACACCAGTTAAGAGGGAAGATGTTGAAGAAGTCAATTTGGGGACTGAATTGACACCCAAAAAGGTATATATTGGAAAGAAAATAAGTCTAACAATCAAAAGAATGTTAATTGCACTGTTAAGAAATTACAAGCTTGTTTTTGCATGGTCCTATGAGGATATTAAAGCATATAGATAGGATTTATTCCAACATGAGATTCCATTAAAACTAGATACAAAACCATTCAGGAAAAAGCAAAGACCCATCAACCCAACTTTAGAGCCTAAAATGTAAGAGGAGCTGGAAAAACTCAGAGATGGAGGTATTATCAAGCCCATTAGACATTCAACATGGGTCTCAAACTTGCTCCCAATAAGAAAGAAAAATGGTGATATTAGACTGTGTGTAGACTTCAGAAATTTAAATGTTGCCTCCCTTAAAGATAATTACCCTTTCCCAAATATGGAAGCCATATTGCACAGAGTAATAGGATGTGAGTTGTTGTCAATGATGGATGAATTTTCTAGGTATAATTAGGTCAAAGTTAAAGAGTTTGAGCAATACAAGACAAGTTTTACTACATCATGGGGGACATATGTCTATGTGAGAATGCCATTCAGTCTCACAAATGCAGGGGAAACTTTCCAAAGGGACATGGATGTGGCATTTGTAGATTTGATCAATGCTATAATGGTAGTGTACTAGGATGACCTCACTACTTATTCCAAAAGGGATGAAGACCATGTGGAACACTTGGAGAAAATATTCATCAGGGCTTTGGAATATGGTATCAGTCTAAATCCTAAGAAATGTCACTTTGTTATCACAAAGGGTAAGATTTTGGGGCATATTGTATCAAAAGAAGGAATTAGAATAGACCCTGAAAGAGTAGAAGCCATAGACAAAATCCCCATTCCCAAAACTATCAAAGCTATTCAATCATTTTTTGGACAAATTAACTTTGTTAGGAGATTTGTGTCAATTTTTTCTGAGATTATTAAACCTACATCCAAAATGCTGAAGAAGGGAGAAAAATAGATTAGATTGTAGAAGCCCTGGAAGCTTTTATATCCATCAAGAAAGCCATCAAAGAAGCCCCTATTCTAAAATCTCCTGATTTTTCCAAACCTTTCCAAATATTTTCATTTGCCTCATTTCATACTATAGCAATTATTATGTTACAAAAGAATGATGAAGGGCATGAGGAACATGTATCCTTCTTTAGCAAATCACTACAAGGGTCAAAATTAAAGTATGATATTATGGGGAAACAAGATTATGCATTGGTCAAAGCAACTAAGGCTTTCAAACCATATTTAGTTGGAGCCAAAGCAATTGCATATGTACCACACGCAACTATGAAAGATATCTTGGTACAGGTAGAGGTGACAGGGAAGAGATGTAGATGGATCGATAAGATCCAAGAATTTAATATGGAAATTCAGATTACCAAGTTAGTAAGGGGATAGGGTCTAGCCAAACTAATGGCAGAAGCAAACATTGAAGCTAACCAAATCTGCAATGTAGAAAATGAGGAGGGTACAATTGCAAGCATTGAACATACTCCTTGGTACACAAACATAATGTATTATCTCAGACACATGAAGTTCCCTGAAGGATTGAATGATAATCAAAGGAGAACTCTAAAGTTGTAGGCATCCAAGTATGTATTCATAGAAGGGGATTTGTTTTGGAAAAATAGGGATGGGGTGCTATTATTGTGTCTAGATGAATCACAGGAAGAACATGTCTTGAGGGAGATGCATGAAGGAGTGTGTGGAGGTCATTATTCCACCAAAACGACTGCATATAACATTCTCAGGGTAGGCTATTACTAGCCTAAGGTTTTCAATGACTCTTTTGCATATGTAAGGAGGTGTGAAGCTTGCCAGAAATTCTCAGGAAAGATGAAATATCAAGGAGCCCTACCACTCAGACCTTTACAAGTAGAAGCCCCTTTCCATCAATGGGGAATTGATTTTATTGGGGAAATATAGGAAAATTCAAGTGGAGGACATAAATGGATATTAGTGGCAATTGATTATTTCACTAAATGGGTGGAGGCAATCCCAACTAAACAAGTAACAAGCAAGGTGGTAGTAAAATTTCTGATGGAGAATATCATAACTAGATTTGGAACACTAGTACAATTGATCACAAACAATGGAATGTGTTTTAGGTCTGATGAATTCAAAAATTTCTACAACACATATGGCATTACTGTTTCTTATGCTGCCCCTTACCACCCACAAGCAAACGGCTAGGAAAAATCCAGTAATAAAAGTCTTTTGAAAATCATAAGAAGGATGTTAGATGGAAATAAGAAGGCATGGGATTCAAAGTTGATAATGGCTGTGTGGGTGAATAGGATTACTGTAAAGAAGGAAATTGAAAAGTCTCCATTTGAACTAGTGTATGGAACACAAGCCAAGATGCCATTGCAAAACCTTTTACCAATTTATAACTTCATCCTTCAAGAAGATTTATATATTCTAGAACCAATGGAGGAAAGGATGGAGTAGCTTGCAGAACTTGATGAAATAAGAACGACCCAAAAGAAAAATGTGAAGTTGTAATCACAAATGAAATATATTTTTAATAAGAAAACCAAAGATAGGAAATTTGAGGTGAATGACTTGGTATTAATGTGGAATGCTAGATGCCAAGAAAAGGGAAAGCATGGAAAGTTTGAAGCTTTGTGGTTAGGTCCCTTTGTTATCATTGGAAAAGAAGGGGAAGACTCTTATTATTTGCAAAATATGTCAGGTGAAGAACAAAAATTTCTAGTACATGGGAAATTTCTAAAGCACTTATTTTCTTGAAGAACACTAGAGGATTAAGGATTGCCAGTGCATGGACCATTCCTGACAAACCTCTTAAAATAATTTCTTTCCATGCACAGTAGTTTAGGAAATCAAAAGGGACTAGGACTTGCCAGTACATGGACAATCCTAGAAATCCCTCAATAAAAATAAAGTTTCTTTCCATGTATAGTAGTATAGGATCATTTCCATTTCCATCATTTTCACCTCCATATCCATCTTCATTCCATCCTCACCACGGTTACATTTTTTCATATCCTCTAAAAACCATATGGGGGGACACCTGGTTTGCACCCATAGATAATCTGGATTCTTGCAATGATTGGTAAATCATTCATCCCCAACTGGAGCCGCTGTTAGAACTAGAATTTTTATAAAAAAATTCCAAGTATTCTATCATTTGAAACCAAAAATTCCCACTCTTATTCTCATAATAATTAAAATTATCACCTTTCAAGGTCATTTTTACCCTTTACCACATTACCACTATCACATTAGCCACCCCTCATAACACCCATATCATACCTCCCTACCATAGATCATCCCCAAACAGCTCGCGGTATGACGGTGAGAGAAAATACTACTATATACACTATACTGCTATACCTCGGAGGGTCAAGACATAGCCCATGGTAGAGTGGTACATTGAGGATAGGTACTAAGGAGGCACCACAGTACCACAAGGGAGAAAAAGGTAGCCCACGGTAGAGCAGTACATTGGACAAGGATACTAAAGCTACACTGCGGTACCATAGGGGAGTAAAAAGTGACATGAGGTAGTGCGGTAACCAAGCCGTTGGGTCATTTAAAACACACCAATCACATCAGTCAACATCAAAATATAAAATTGAGATCGATACAAAATTTGAATTGTGCGAATTTATGGGTCAAGAGTAAATGCATCTTGGTGATAAAATATCCGAAATGAGTTGAGATTTTTCATTCATTACAGCTGAAACCAAGTTGCAAACGAGCTCAAATTGCAAGAGTAAAGGAAATTCTTCGAAGTGAGTTCTATTCCCAGGTAAGTTTTGCTCATCATCTTCTATGAATTTCATAAAATGGTACCAAAGAAGAGTGAAGTAGGAATTAAAAAGGATGAGGCCAAAACTAGTAAACCATCATTGCAATCCCCATTGCTTTCCTTGTTGCCTAGTTTAGTAGACAAGGGACCTAAGAATTTTTTTAGAGACTTAGCTCAAGGTTTTAGGAACCCCATTATACCTTAGTCGGGTTGGAATCTCTATTGGTACTTCTATTAGAAAAGGAACGACAAGGTTCCGACATCAAACCCATGGACACTAGATTTGGATAAGTTAATTGTCCCTAATGTTTTCATTGATATTTAGATAATCAAAGCATTTTACAATAGTTACCATGCCCCAACAAAAGCTATTAGGCTTCCAAATGGTGGGTGCTTAGTTGATGTTACAATAGATGCCATTATAAAGTGTTTTAACTTGAATAAACAAGCTGTAACAAAAGTGAATTTAGTGAAAATGGAGCAGGAGTATAAGAGGTTGAGAAGAACATATCGAAGTGAGGAGCTCCCCCTACACATGAAGAGGGGTGATGATAACATAAGACTCCCCCATCCTTGAAGAGCTTCAAAAGAGATGGCAACCTACCTTCCATATACTGACTAATTTATGCAAGGCCACACATAGGGATCCAAAGGCCCCATCAAGGCTCAAACCTACACATGAAATGGTGAAAGGTGTGATTGATGAGTATAAGTATTTGATGGATATAAGGAAGAAATTGGAAAGTAGAAGGAGTGAATTTGATCCTATCAAATACCTCTTCAGCCCATTAAACCTCAAAGATGACAATCATTTGAAAGGTATAGATGAATGGAGAAAAGAATTTGATTAGATGATTCCTAAGTGCCTGACACATATAGAGGATGATGGGGATATCAATCTCAACAAGTTCCATACTTTTCTTGATGGGATCATCATGCTAGACAATTGGTATACAAAGTTCGTGGTAGATGTCAAAAATCTCCTGGATAACAGATGGAAGAGTCATCTTACAAAATTCCTAGCTGCACAAGAATTCAAATGGCCAAGCGACTTGACGATTAATAAGTGGCAGGAAAAATATTTGGGCTATGATGAAGATTGATTCTATACATCATGAAGAGAAAGTATCATATAGTAAAATCTTTGAACAGGTCTTAGATGACCATGAGATTTTACTTGAAGATTAACAGATTGATACACATATTATGATTAGTTTTCTTTAGTTATGTTTAATTTCAAAATTATGTTTTGTTATCAAAAGAAATATCATTTGGTCTAAAGCTTGTTGCCTCTCATATATATAAGAGAGACTAGGAACAAAAACAAATCATGAGATATAGGAGAAAGTCGTAGTATAATAGGAGTAAAAGATGGACAATTTTTTTTTTCATAATATTTATATTTTGAAGATCATGTTGCAAGCACAATTTTGAAGAAGTTAATGAAAGGCCTCTAATTTTGTGGTGTTATATTGGTATCAATTGTTTGTTGAAGTTATTCAATTATTTGGTTGTCTCCATTTTAGTGCTTCCTTATTATTTAAATTGATATATCAAGTATATATTCAATTTATCAATGCACATTTTTTGTACTTGTGTGATATGATTAATTGGTTTCCCCAAAGGAATTAAAAATCCTTCTAGTCAAATTATAGTAATCTGGAAGTGTTATTTGGATCGATAAGAAGAATCATATAATTAGGATTGTCAAACTGTCTCCAATTTGGTGTTATCTGTGTTCTTGCATGATTTATTCAATTGGTTCTTTCAAGTAAAGATTAAAATCCTTTTGGTAAATTACAAGTAACCTGGTTGTGTCAGTTGGATAAGTAAGTAGAGTTTGTCAATCATTTTCTTGCACATTTATACAAGTTATAAACCAATATTAGTGTGCCAAACTATTAGAGTTACTACCAAATACCAACCACTTATCTTAGACTTTCATTTGACTCCGTTTTCCCAACAAGGCACTGGTCTCACCCATTTCATTATTTAGTTTTATCATAATTATTTCAAACCTCATCGCTGTTAACTGAACATATTAAATTTCACCTTGATATTGCTTATACAATTTATACCAAATTAGGATTACATCTCTCCACTCCCAATTTCCATTGTGGATAGATTGCTTAAGGAAGAAACACACAGTTTAAGTCTACTTCATTCACATAGGTACACCCGCCTAGGTCTAGCAGAGCTTGAAGAGAAGAAGGTTCAAGTGCATCATTTGGCCTTGTTTGCTAGCCTGAAATGTATTAAGATCTTGGCAACCTCTTGTGGTTTTTAACTGGCATTTTTTAGAACTAATAGACAACTCATTCACTATGGCTGAGTATTTTTTTTATTGTGCAACGAGTTTAGCTGCCACCTTTTCTTAATCTTGCTGATTCAAACCTTTTGAGCTGAGAAGTGTCATTCTTGATACAATATTTCTAGCCTTTAGTTGCTGACCTTTTTGTATAAATAGAGGTGCTCTCTACCTCAATAGGGACACATATCTACATTCTTCTTGTGATTTTCTATGTTGTTATTTTTTGATTTTCTGAGTTGAGAGAGTTTTTGAGAGTTGTGAGATGATTTTGAGAGTAAGATTCTAGTGAAGAGGTAGAATGATAATTGGGAATTGCTTACTAATTTGGGAAGGCTTTGTTAGGAATACAGTTCGATCAATTAGAGCATTGCATAAATAGGCATGCTGATTTATTCTCTTTTATACTTTTTATGTATTTGAAAATATTGTATGAATTTTTCTTGTTTGGAAAGTAAGTTATTTATTCTATTATGAATTGGTTATCATATTCTTTGGATAATTATGAAAGATGTTTGATAATTCTAGTTGACAGAAAACCGCTATAGAAGGTTATATGCATATACTAAATACATTGAAGTATGAATGTTTATGTGGTTACTTTAATCTATATAATTTAAGATTATATAGTTGTTGCTTAGCTGGTGAACACTATATTGTGTTACTTTGAAGTGCTTTAATGCTAGGTAAAGCCTTCAGGGACAATAAGATTGGTAATACAAAAGGAATGATGGCATAATAAAAATTTCGTCATTGTTAGGTAGCAATGTTATGTAGACCTTGATGGATAAAATTTACTTGATTGATTACTTATTTCTTCTAGAACGTAGGAAGATAATATTTCCATAGATTAGGGTATAAAATTGAAGGTTATGTCAATATACTAAAATAGGGTTGTGAGTTGCATTAGCTGGTTATTCTATTTTCTTATTTTGAATTAAGACTATTCCTATTCACGAAATTTAAAAAGAGGACATATGTTTCGGTAACCCAAAACTATATTGCAAGAGGACTATGGGTGTAGATGCACCAAATCCTCACAAGATGATTATGTCCTCCAGATGATATACAACTATAGTACACATGTGAATGTATGAGGTGTATGAAAGAGAAGTTTTAAGATTGGTTTATGTTCACTTAAACATTACTTTATTTTGATCGAAACCCTAGGTCAGGAATAACCTATTTAGTAGGGTTGTTTACTTGATTAGTGATTGAAGGATGTAGGTTGGAATTAACGTTTGTGATCTAGTTTATCTTTTAATTGTTGTTTATATCTTGATTTGAATTCATTTTTTGTTGAGATTACACTCTTGAATGAACACTTTTATTGTTGTGAATGTACTTTTGAAATAGAGTCAATTAATGATGCGGCATTATGTTTATCCATATGGTTAATTGGTATGTTAGAATTACTTTGAATTAATTAAGTAGAAGTGTCATAGTAAACATAATAGGGAAATAGGTTATTCCCAGGGTTAAGGTTACTCCATGGCATAAGGGGATATCCTATGCATAGGTTATAAATGGTCAATACAAATCAAGTTAGGAAGGTGGGTGAGTTATATGATGTCCACTCTAAATCTTGGGTGATGAGTACTTTGGTAAAAGTAGTGTAAGTTGCCACTATTTACCCTATCAGTCACTATGATCTAGGTTTACATACTAGGTAGGGAATGTCATATGTGTATGTTGTAGCCATTGTGTGACAAATCTAGATATGTAGGACACAACACCAAGCTTAGCAAAGGTCAATTTTATTATGAGGATACCAAACCAATCTCTTTGTCGAAGGGTAGGGCCTTTTACCATTTTGGTAGATGTGCGAAGGACCGTAGTTAGCCTGTAGTTGGCAGAGAAGCATTTGAGTGATGCTTCTCCTTATCATTAAGTGACCAAGATTTGATGGAGAGCACTTGGACCATTTGTATACTTAGTTCCAGTGTGCTCATGGAAGCTATGTAAGTATTTATGTATCCATTTCTATGGAAGATTGTGAAAGAGGAAATGTAATCATGAAAATTATGTAACATGAAATCAATACTTTGGAAAGTTGAAATACTTTTTTGTAATGCAATGGGAAAGTTTGGAATGATGTTTATTTCAAGTGTGCATATTATTCTCATATATGAAAATAAATTTTTTATTGCTAAGTGTTGGCATCATGATTTTATTTAATTGAGGTTGAAAGAAAAGTAAAATTATTGGGTAGAACAATGGGCATGTTACACATGGTATCAGATCTATCAGGTTCAACTCTGGAACCTATGGGCTCATTACGTAAGTAAAACACAATTTTTTTTGGAAGTTAAAGATTGAAAAGGTCTTACACCAAGATGAAAAGAGGAAAAGAACAAATGAAAAAAAAGGGAAGCTAAGATTCTTGAAAAATTGTTAAGTTTGGGACTAGGAAAGAGTCATCTTGGGAGTTGAAAAATCCTAAACCAACAACTCATTTGGATACACCTTTGGATTGTGGAAGACTATGCAACCAGGTTCAGTAGGAAGGTTATGGAGGATTATCAATGAGTACCTTCATAATATAAATGACTCTAAGGGATAGGAAGAATTAAAGTAATCCCCATTATTGATAGAAACCTGTAGTTGCAAAGAGTCTAGGGTTTTGGAATTAGTAAGGATACTATGAATCTATGAGTATGCACTATTGGCATAAATTAGAAACTTCAATTGAAGTAGGAAGTCAACATTTTGTGAAATAAAATCAACTAGAGAGGCATCCGGGAGGTAGGATAACCCTTGAAAGACCTGATTCAGTACAAGGTTACAATCTTGCCAAGATAATTAGAATCAAGAGTGAATGATTAATACCTTAGAATAAGGTTAGAGACCAGGTTGGTTAGTAAAGGGAAACAACTTAAAAGGAAAAGATGAAAGTCGACATGATTCCACCAACTAGAATAGGCAAAGTCAAATTGGAGTTTTGATTAAAATGAGGAAAAAGAAACCAAGCAACTTGAGAGTGTTTAAGGGTTATGAGAAAATAAAGTTACCAAAATTGGGACAAAATCACTTGGAAAGATAATTGCAAGTTGGGAATTGAAAAGCAGATCAAACTAATTTGACAAAGGCTCGGTTATTACATAGTTTGGTAGAAAGTGCAAAATGAAATTACCACTTGTCAACAAAAATAAACTTATGTTTTAGATATTATAGAAGGAAATTGGCTATGGAGGGGAATTATGTGTCAAAACAAAAGAATAACTTGGAAACAACTCACAAAGGAGAAGATGTTGGAAGTTGGAAGTCTATCGTTGATGATGTAGTTTGTCAACATGAGCATGGAGTGCATAGAAATTGTTTGATCTAGTGCTATTATTGGTGTCAACATTTTTATGATCATCCTAGTTTAGTGTGAAAGTATTTTTGGTGACTCATGTTTCGTACAAGTTGATCCAAAAAAGTATAGTTTATCAGGAATTTGGCTAAGTATTTCCTCTGATAGTTTTATGGTTCATTGTGTTAGTTTTTGGGTTTGAATTTCACCGCACAATGGTGTAATCTTCTACGTTCATAACTAAGATTTTGAGTTTATCATATGTAGCATGTTTCAAGTTTTTGTGACATTTTGTAAAGTTTCCAGGAAGATATGAATGATAGTGTGCAACTCTATATATCATAGTTATCTTTTGTATAGTATACCAGTGTGGGAGATTCTACACTTCTTCACAATTTTTTTTTTTTTTTTTGTGATGATGAAGATAAGCTAATAAATGTTGGTTGAATGAGAATTTGATGGGAGATAAAGTTTTAAGGTCGCACGATTGATGAATTGCATGTACAATTGAAGACTTTGTGTTTAGGTCTATTTTGGGATGACCTAACATGTTTGATGTTTTGTGGAGGATATGCAAGTAACTCTATCTGATGTGGGATTTATATTAGGTCCGTGCTTACCTATATTATTTAAATTATTTTAATTTAGGCGCTAAGTGTGGATAAAATTCTTTGAGGACTACATGTTTAATTTTGTGTGTTACTTCTAATTAGGCCAACCTAATTGAAGTTACACCTACGTGTGTGCGAGAGAGAGCGAGGAAAAAGGTGGTAGAGTGTGTGGAAGGAATATATGATATGCGATTGTGGTGGAGTAGAGTAGATTGTATGCAATTTATGACATGTATGGTGATTCACCTACATGTGTGTGATGTAGTATTGAGTAGATTATTAACATAGTAGAGTATTAATTTAGACAAGTGTGAAGATATTTTTGTACTTCAATGGAACTATAATTTGGCATATGATAGATGCTATTGTATCAGTTCAAATCGGCGGTGTTTCCAACCTTTATTTATTCTTTCTCAATGGGATGTGAGCCTTTTTTTGGATAGTGTGTCCTGGTAGTGAGCCTTTCTATAATATCTTATATCCAGATATAATATGTGAGTTAACCCTCACCATGGGTTTTTCCATTTTTGGGTTTTCCATGTAAAAATATTGGTGTTCATGTGTCATGTGATTATGTGGTTGTATTCATGCTTTCATTCCTTATTGCATTTATTTCTACTCAGTTAATTGGATGGGTTATTTTTAATTGGTATAGAGGAACACTGATTCACCTCCCCTCTTAGTATTCTGGGTCTTCAATAATTGGTATTAGAGCTTGGATCCCTAGAAGGATCTTGATCGCTTTGGGAAGATCTTGAAGTTTGAACATATGGTTTATAGAAAGTACCTACTCCTATGGAAGAGATTTTTGCAATTGAATACACAAAAGAAGATTGCATGCTAGAAAAAGATGAAGAACTCAAGGTGGCACTTGAAGATCTTAACAAAATTGAAAAAGAGAATGGAGATCTAAAGGAAAATCTAAAAGAGGAAAATCAATGCATCAGGAAGCTAAGAGAGAAGATCAAGAAGTTTAGAGAAATACATAGAGAAGTTAATGAACAATTGAAGAAAGAAAATGAAGAAATCACCGAATTGAAAGTACAAGTGGAAGAAAAGAAAAGAATTGAGGAGTGCCTGAATGCAGTAGTACAAAGCAAGTCTGATGAGTACACTAGACTTGAACAAGAAGTGGTAAATATGAGAGTAGACTTGGAAAGACATAGAATTCATGAAGAAAACTATAAGACAAGTTCTACAATGCTCGATGAGTTTATTATTGGACAAAAAAAATCTAAAGATAAAGGTAGTTTGGGACTTGAAAGAGGAGAAATCTCTAAATTAGATCAAACATCTAATGCATAGAAGATCAATGAACTTGAGAAAATTGAAGGCAAGAGGAACTATGGCAAGTTCCAGAATCAAAGAAGCAATGCTAGAAGAACCCGTATTAGACAAAAAAATGCTCAAAGGTACCAATATTTCAATGGTTTATGTTATTTTTGTAATAAATTTGGACATAGAGCTATGGAATGTAAAAGAAGAATGAATTAGAATTTTTCATATTTTACTAGACAATGCTTTACATGCAAGAAATTTGGACATAGAGCAAGTGAATGCAAAAATAAAATGATGAATAGATACAAAAATGGTAGAATGATTCAATATTTTAGGGGTTATTGCTATACATGCTATGGATTTGGACACAAAGATAATTAATGAAGACTTAGACCAAATGGAAGGAATAACAATTAGAGAAATATCATATGCAATAGTTGCAGGAAGCCTGGACATATTACTACATTTTGCGGGAATAAGAACATAAGGAAGAATAATCCTATGAAGAAAGATGAACCAATCAAGAAAGTTTATTCAAATGAAGTGAAGAAGGAAATGGAAAGAGTATGGAGAAAAAAAGAAGAGAATGAGGACAAGGGAGAATTTGTACCTATCTCTAGTGCATATTTTCCTTTAGTAACTAAGCCCATAGCTATGGCTTAGGGGGAGCTTTACTAAAAATCATATAACCCCCTGTTGACATGTTGTGTCATGTGTTGATAGGAAGAGATAGGATGGAGATGAATACTATGAGTCTATTGGTGAAAATTACAAAAGAAAATATTTTAATGTGAAAATTTGTGGAGCTTCTAAAAGTTAATTGTGTATACAAGATTTCAAAGCTTACCAGCTTTTTATCTAAAACATTTATTGCTGAAATGTGTCAAATCAAAGAGTTAAAAGCATTTTCGGGAAGAAAAATTCATTTCATTGTATGCATGCAAAGAGGAAGAAAGGTGTAGAAGAAGTGGAAGGATTTGACACATCTCCTGGTAAGTAGAACATCAAAACCCTAATTTCGCCAAGCGGTTTAAGAGGTATTTTGCATACTCCATTTTTTCAAAAAATTTATTTGAAGGTAATTTAGATGTAATGGAAGGACCAAAGGTTATAAATGTCTCAAAGAGGCCACAACCTGAACTTAAGAAGCATTCTTGGAAATTTTTATTAGTAGATTCGAAAGGTGCATTTTCTTGCACTCCCTATGGAGTTTTACCAACTAAAGATATTAATGCATGCATTCATGGGAAAATAGAAAAAATTCCTACAGAAAATTATATGTTTGATGGGTAGAAGAATTGGATGGAAACGATGACACCGTAAAACTGGAATACAAAGACCTAAGTGAGAATAGATTGGACATGTGGTAGAAGTTTCCATTATTTGAAGTTAAAAAGAGATACACCAAAATGTTGTTAAGTAGAATTCACAATGAACCTATATGGATTGATGGGCCGTAATCAATAACTAAGGAAGCTATTAGAGATGTAATTGGTTTATGGTCCTCCAGACCAGTTCAAGACCAAAAATATATCAAAGTTAAGGACATAATGGAGAAAATAGGAGCTACCCTTGAAGAAAAATAACTCACCTTGGACACAATTAGAAATATGGCTATCTGGTACACTACAATGCTTGTTGGTCACAAAATATGTCACCTAAATAGAGACAATATAGTATCTTCCATTTCTGTTCACATTGCACATGACATGATTGAAAGTAATGTTGACTGTGAACTTTGTGAGTTTCTCTTACAACATTTGATAAAGAACCTAAAGGGAATCAAAAAGAAAAAAAAAACACACATTCAGGTATGGTACATTGGTAATTTGTTTGCTTTTTTACTTCATGAAGGAAGTACCGGTAATTGGAAAGGTAGAGTGGAAAAATATCAAACCTATTGCACATCAGATATCAAATCATATGAGTGTTGCAAGAATGGAAAAAATAATGAAGGTGTTGTCATTGATGTCAACTAGTCAACTAGTTATCTACTAGTTGTTGTTGGCTGTATATGTTGAGGATATTGAGAAAATTGTATTAAAGGAAGATTACATGTATTTAGTTGTTGCTTAGGATAATGATATGATATTTTCCCCTATGTTCATGTTGTTTAGATATGTTGGTCATGGTTGTTTAAGGTTGCTATATCCAGATGTTTGGATATTGGTTCATTGTGAAGTTTGAGTTGTGTTCACCAGTTGTGAACTATGTTTTTCTGTGTTTTGGTTGAGGTCTTAGAGAAAAGTTGTTGGTTCAGATTTCTCTTTGATGAAGTATTTTGACTTGTGATTCAAGAGTTAAGATGTTCTGATTGAATTGAAAATATTTTTAGTTTTTGGAAGTTTTGAGCTTAGTTTTCTTATGTGTTTTACACTGGTTTGGCCGACCATGTGTTAAGCACTATCTTCAAAGTTAATGAAGTGTGTTGGATCTATTTTGGGTCCCTGTGAAGCATGTGTTTGGGTCAACCTCATTCTAATTCCACCCTAGGATGTTTTGGCATTGACCTAATTTGAATTTGAAGTTGGATGGTTGACTTTGTATCCTTTTCAAGGTTGGAGATAGTATAAATACATGATGAGCTAGTAATGAAAAATATACAAGAGAAAAGAAGGAAGATAAGTGAAAGAGTAGATGCGATATTGATGCTATTTAGAAAGTGTGTGTAAGTTGTGTGTGGAAGATTAGTGTGAAGCTTAATGCTGAGTTTCTAGATGCAGTGAATAGAAGGAAAACTCTATCATTCATGCAAGTTGATCAAGTGACTGTGTTGGAATCCTTTGTTGCATTGGGATTGTTGTATCTCTGTAACAAGTCTTATTTGTCTTCTTTGTATCTCTATGGTAGTGATCCCTCCTGGTTGTAGCCTTGTTGGACAGTGAGTCCTTGTTCTAGAAAGTGAGTCCTTGTTTTAGGCAGTGAGCCTTTTTGTAATCGGTTTTGATATTCTCTATAGAGTGAGTTAATCCTCACCGTGGTTTTTCCTATATACACCTAAAAATGGTATGGATAATCTAATTAATTAAATACAATTTATTTGATTAATTGAATCCTTTAATTCATCTACTTATAAAGAAATAGAAATATTTATTTATATAGTTCACATTTAATTCTTCTATCTTTATTATATTATTTCATCTTAATTAAATAAACAAATTTAATACTTTGTTTTATTTAATTATCTACTTCTTCTATAATTATCTATTTATTCTATCGTAATCACATCATTCTATTTTAATTAAATAAACAAGTTTTATACTTTGTTTTATTTAATTACCATATTTCTTCCATGTTTATTTAATAAACATATTTCTATAGTTTGCTTTATTAAATCAAATATGCTCTTTTTCTAAATTGAATAAATCCAAATAATTCAATCAAGGCATATTTCTATAGCTATTTCCTCTTTTCACTCATCATATGCACCAACAAAATTAGATATTTTATATTTAATTAATTCAACTTAGCCTTCACGAACAAATTTGACACAAATTACAAGAAAACTTTTTCATCTTCTTCCATTGCTCTCCCCTTAACTGGGTGACGAAAATGCTAGACTTGCTATCCTATTTTATTAACACCTTTAGAAGGCCTGCCGTAGTGGGGAAAAGTACTCACCCTACAGGAACGACCTAAGTGGGAACAACCAAAGCTAGGTTTGCCAACCCACTCTAAACAAAAGTGAATATGGGGAAACCCACATTCAACAACAGTGTGCGAGATAACTGTTGATGGTGTTTTCTACACAACTCAGATAGAATATGGAAATCCTATCTCTCTTGAAAGGTAAATCTCTATCAGCAAGCCTCAAGAGATAACCCCAAGTTCTCTAATGTCAGGTCTTGAAAATGCATAAACAACTCAAATAAATGTGAAATTGTTGGTAATCACAAAGTGACCTTACTATAAGCAAATACTAAATCTTCAAATTTATCAGATCTAGCAATGTAATGATACTTCAAGTCTTAAATATAACCTAGATAATGAAAGAAATAGCAAAAGATAAGGGTTTCAAAGAGATTTCTAAGATTAACACTAATCCTAAGATTAACAGTGCAAATGATAAAATACTTGAAACAGACCAATCTCTGAGAAACTAATTCCTGCTTGACCCAAATAAATCTACAATCTTATAGAAATAGTGCAATATTCTAAGGCAAAAAATATTTTCAAATAATGAATATTCATCCAATACAATCCTATTGTAATTGAAATGAACAAGCATTCACAACTGAACTAAGCACAATGATTATCAAAGTCCAAGCTAACTTTGCAAAGCAACTAACAGTTGGCTAGTTGCAAAAAGTATGGACTAGAGATTGTTGCAACACTTAGAGCATGAAATCATAAACACCATTAAGTCATCTAACATTAAACCTAGTATGTATCAAATAAACTTAAGCAATTTCAAATGATAGAATCACAGGAACCATGCTAGATACAATTAACACAAGAAAGGCACCAAATCACAATGTCTTTACTTGCATTAAATTACCCAAATTAGCAACAATTCCAATTGTCCATTACAACACTTTCTTGAAAATAAGACTAACTCCTAGCTCTAACTCTTGCTATACTACTCAATTCGCTCCAATATAATACTATCTAGCCCTGACAAATCAGGAAAAACACCATATTTATAGAAACCCCCAAGACATGTCAGCCCAATTAGGTTTACAATAGAAAAATGGCCACAAAACAGGTTGGCCCAAGAAAATATAGAACAAAATAAAATAACATTAAATGCTTGGGACTTATCTAGGTCGGTCTGGGTTCTCCAATATAGATCAATCCAATGCATGTGAAGGATGAAGAAGGAATAATGGGGAAGCACAAATTTTGATGTAGCCCTACAATAAATATTTTTCCCCTTATCTTTATCTATTTTATCTTGCACCCTTAAGAAGATTCCATCTAGGTTGGCCAAGGATGGAGTAACCAACACTTTGAATTTCCTCTCAATAGATTTAATCTCCTCCCTTGATTTCTTGACAACTCTATCCCATTCCACCTTGAGATCTTGATATTTATCCATGACAGTAACATAGGTGGAAGCATCATCTAAATGGTGATCTGTGATTAGACCATCCTCAACAGGAGCATAAAATTCATGCCACCATTTCCTCAAGTGCTCCAAAGTTAGATGCTTAGGTGCGAACTTCTTCCTTCTAGTCATAACCTCAAAGAATGAGATGCATCTATTATAAATATCATTCAGTGTATCCTCTACTTGTTTTCCCTACTTATGGATCCTCTTCAAAACCTTTTGCTTGATTTGCAACAATTCATACCATTCCCATGGCTCGAAAACTCTTGCAGAAGAGAGAATTCCATCACTTACCAATTTTTCTTCTGTATATTCCATGATGATTTTTAACTTATGAAGGAGGAGATCTATATCAAATTTTTCCTGCCCCAATATGTATTGAAACCACTCATAAGACCTATATGCATCACCACCAGTTGATAGGATGTCCTTGATCATATCATCTCCTCGCTGCCTAACTCCCTGTAACCATTCATGGGTGGCTTGTGTAGAAGCTTTCATCTTTTCAAGTTCTGTGAATGCCTCCTTGGGCAATAAACCTTCAGGAGTTATTCCCTTGCTTCCTATTGCTTGTAATGGCTTCATCAGGTGCTGCACATATTTGCACATATCATTAAGTTTTTTCTACAACCTCTCCTTCTCTGCTGTTTCCTTATCTAGTCTTCTTAGAATAGATTGGGCAGACTCTTGGAATTCTTCCTTCTCTTGATCCTTACTAGTGGGCCCTAGGTTCAGAGTCTGGATTGTATAGTCTTGAGGAACAATCTCCCTTTTATCATTTTCTATAGCAGAGGTAGAAATTTGAATAATCCTATTGTCTACTTCATCCCTGGTAATTTTTAAGATTACTTTACCTTTCTTCTTAGCCTTCCATTTATCAATGTTTTCCAACAATTCATCCCAATTCAGAGGGGTGTCATCTACGATCACTTGCTTACTCTTCAACCTCTCATTAAGCCAATTTGGGGTAGGGAAATTAGGTTGTTGCTCAATTGGCCCTTCTATCTCAGCTTGATCCATGGAAGGCTCACCATCTATAGTATGCATTGAGGGAACCTCCTCATTCCTGCCTTCTTCCTCATCTTCCTCTTTATTACCTTCTAGCTTCTGACTATCCTCTTGATTTACTCTCTGTCATAACTTGAATTGGAGAAGGGTTCCTTTCATGTGTCTTTTCCTCTTCCCTAGATTTCTCTTCTCCTCTGATTGGTGAGTTTTCATAAGATACCAAGGGAGACTGTAATATATTTTCTATCTCTGCCTCTACACTGTAGAGTTCACCCTCATGGAATCCTTCCTCTCCTTGATCTTGGTGATCCTCTACATCTTTAGACTCATTTGGTGCATCATGTGACTCATGAGAAGGAAGGAAATCATGTTGTTCTGTAAGAGGGACAACTGAGGGAATATCAACCTTTGACACACTATCCTTGGGAGAAGGAGTTCTCGATCTTCTTGTGTATACCTGTATTTTCTCTCTTGAACTCTCCACATTCACTACTAGGGGGGAAATTGCATTCTTTGCCTCAGAAGATTCCTTCTTCTTTTGAGAAAATCTCACTATTATTCTCCTTTTGGGCATAGGAAGACTATCCTTTTCCCTTTCTTCTTCATGCTCCTCCTCCTAAGCAGATGTTTTCTCCTTAGAAGCAACATTCCTCCTCTTAGCACTAGGTTTCCTTTTCTTTTCCTTCTTAGCCTCTACTTGAGTACCCTTGATCTTGATCTTGAAAGGAGAACCTACCTTTTCTTTTCCCTTTGGATCTAGCTCTTCTTCTTCAAAAGTGGAGTGGGATTCCAAATCTCCCATCAAATCATATGTGTACTCTTTTCCTTCACTGTCCAGCTCCCAAATATTATGTTTGAGCCATAACTTGGTATATTTAATCACATGAGCATTGATTTTCTCCAACTCAGTCTTCTCTTCTTCTAACCAGTCAATCTCAGCTATGGGTTTGTCTTTGATGGAATCATAGTCATGGCCTTGGATTACATCCCCATGATAATCAAGCTAGTTAGGAATAACCTTGATGTTGTACAATCTAATTAGATTAGCTGGCAATATAGAGAATCTTTTCTTTCGGGCCTCAAACTCATCCTTGCAATTAGCCCAATAGTCTTCAATGTCATCCTTGTGGCTAAATTCCTTGCTAGATCTCTTTTGGGCTTCTCCTGTCCTATTAAACCTGGACCTCTTGGAGTGGAATGCCAGACCTAGAGTTCTCATTTCTTCCTTGGAGGAGTGTATTGTAATCATAGAAGGACAAACCTCATGGACTCCTATCCTCAATGAGAAGTCACCTCCTAAGCCAGTCTTATGCATATCTTTCTTCACAATATCATCAAAGGCTAAAATTTTCCTAGAGTCACCTCCAAAAGTATGATGTGGTCTATTGGATATCTTGGCAACCAGTAAGGAGCCCTCTGAAAACCATCAATCCGAATGTATGAGAAGGTAGGAAATTTTATGAACCATGCTCCCTATTTTTGTATCAATTCCTTAGCCACATTAGAGATCCTTACATGCATTTCCCCTTGCAACAATCTTGTGATATACATAGTGAATGCATCATTCACCCTCCTATAGCTTGAGTTGTCCAAGTGCAACTAGGGATAAACCTCATAAATAACATCTTGGCCAAAGATTCCTCATGTACTCAACCCCTTGTATGGATGGAATCTTGCCAAGGCATAGACCAGATAAGAAGTCATTGTGAAGCTCTTGGTCTATAAGACATTGCACAATTGCTCATGGATGCTTGCACTGATGATACCTAACCAATGATAATCTATATTTTGCTCCATCCTTACTATGATATAAAAAATCCAATCATCAAACATTCCTATAGTCTTTAAACCCATCACTCTACTAAGGAGAGTGATTGCATCATAGTATTCTGATATGAACTTGGCTCTATGTAACTGTTTGGGAAGCTTGGAGAAGTGTGGCTTAGGCTTCTCCAACTAGGAATTGATAACATGCAAAGCTTTAGTTGTATCATCTGTATAGTGTCTCTTGGCTATGTCAAGATCAAATCCCACCACATGAGTCCTGATCGACATATCAAATGTCTGGGCCATTGAGATAGGATAGAAATTGGCAAGCACCCTTCCTTGTGGACCAATTATCCTTTGTGTACTTGAATCATAATGCCTGGCACACTCTAGGACTAGCTCCTAGCATTGCACCATAGGAGGGAAACAAGCCACATGAGCCAATCCAGAGTTCACCAATCTACTAGCTAATAGGGAAGGATTTTGTACTGCCATTCTTGCTTTAAACTCTTCATAATCCCATCTCCCAACATTGGTATATGCTACCTCTGACCAAATGGAAACCAAATTTCTCTCAGGAACATTTCTTTTCATGTCCAACTTGATCCTCTCAGCCTTAGAAATAGAATCCCCTTCATCACTTGGGTCCATTACCTTGCCCTTCATTTTTCCAACAACGGTCCTGCTTGATTCAGCTTGCATTCAACAAAAAGACCACAATAAAGATCCATCACAACATGAAACCCAAGTTAGTCCATCATGAAATTGCATATTCATCCTTAAGACAAGTCCCATGATGAACAAAATTCCCCTAAAACTTCACAAAGATTGCTCCTTTCAAAGTTCAGGTTTTAGTCCCCTCACGGAATTTAGGCCAGAGAGGAATTTCGGGAAATTCCAAACTAGACGGAATTCAGTGAAACAAGCACAAAAACATCCAATAATCATTTAACAACCACCATTAGTTAAGAAACATTAGGGAACCTCTTTAAATAAATCAAATTGATCACATGATGCACAATCATCAGCAAATAACTCATATTATCTCACAATTCTTCATTTTCATCAAGGTTTCAGAGAATTCTGTTAGTGACGGAAATCCACAAAAATGGCAAGAATTCACAAATTTCAAGAAAATGAAGGGCCAAAGAATTTTCGGTAAAATCCCAAAGAAACAGAATTTCATGAAGTCAACATAATTTCCATGTTTTGATCTTATTTTTGGGAAATCGTTAAAGTGATGGAAAATCGAGGAATTCCTAAAGTAAGGAAAATTCGTGAAATGTTTGAAAACCCAAAATATTTGCCTTCATCAAGATTTCATCTAGATTGATCAACCGATTAGGAAGTTAGGAATTCAGTCTGGGATTCTATTGGTATGTGGCGACTGGTCATGCTATACTGTACACCTTGGCCCCCTGTCCTCGCCGGGTTAGGGCTGGGTTGGGCCTTGGTAGGGTCAGAGTAAAATTGCCATTTTTGCATCGGGTGAAAAGGAAAAATCTCTGAAAAGAAAACCGACATTGTAAAACCCTAATTCGGAAGCTTCTAAAAGCTTGTTAAAAGGGGTTGGGATGGGGGTTACAGTATGAGAAAAAATGATTATTTGTGAGATTGTAATAGGTTTTGCACTGGATAATAAAAGTATTGGATGGCTGCGGTTTGGTGGATGTAGCCCAGATTGGGTGAACCACGTTAAATTCTCTGTGTTATGATTTATTCTGTGTATGTTTTAGTTTCTCTGTTTATTATTTAAATCTGCATTTAATTGTTAGATATCTGCCATCTCTAACCCTAACAGATTCAATTCATTCAAAGTGCAAGATGAATAATCTAGGCTTCAAATTGATCTAAATGAGATTCAATCAACATGTGCAATGATTTCAATAAGGGAAACCCTAAAAAATGCCATGATAGTACAACTTGGATCTCCACTCGCCCTCTCATTCCACTAATCTTCTTGCAAACCCCCTAAAACCTTACTAAGACAAGGCAACTATCAAATTTGGATTATAAACGAAAGGTTTCAATTTGCCCGAGATGCGATCTCATCAAAGGTTAGGGATTTCTAGGTTAAACCAGAGCTCGACATAGGAAAGCAGGAAATCAAACTGAGAATCAAACATAGCAATGATCACCTGCATTGAATCACAATCAAGTAGAAGGAAAAACAACATGAGCTATAGGAAAGGGCATCAAATTGAAACTGGAATCCCTAGCCTCGCCACCAAACTTTACCACATAAGAATCCTGACTCAAAGTATACACACACAAATCATAAAGAGATTTAATTCATTCATCAAAAGAGAAGGCAACATGTATATACCATGAGAGCAAAGAAATAAAAATAGCAAAAGCTGGCAAGAAACCCCTAAAGTCCAAGCAAACATGAATGATCACTAGAAAACTCTACTACAATGATCAATCACAATATGAAACACATAGTCCAACAGTAGCAATTCAAAATCAAGCTCCTCAAATCTCACAACAAGGAAAATAACACAAATTCTCATCATAAATCCCATAAATCCTAATTAAATCCAATAAAAGAAAACTGCAAGATCATATAGGAGGCATAAATGCAATGAAAAGACAGCAAGCTCGAGAATCCGAAGGCATGACGAAATTTTAGGAAAATCCAAGGAAGATAGAATTTTGCGAAGTCCTAATATTTCTAAAAATAATGTAAAGCAACCTTTTTTAGGTTTTCAAGGTGTTTGGGGAATTCTACCCAGAGGGAATTTTCCTAAAAATAGAGAAAAACCTGAAATATGTCCCAAACACAAGATTTCAAAGTGTTTCCTCAAAAAGAGGGATTTGCACAAGCAGGATAATCATTTAGACACATGCTAAGGAATTCAAATCCTCAAAATAAAAGGGCTACAACACTCGAGGGTCCCTGCTTCTTGTGGGGCATGTGTGCAAAAAAATGCACAACAATAACCATCCCCAAAACCTTTGTTCTAAAGGTTGGGAGGTCTCCTGAGGGAGTTTATTTGAGTCGCACTGAATGAAAACCATTTCTAAGAACTTTAGTGTAGAATCCAATTGTGTCAGTTTTCGAACACTTTTTATATCACAGTGCAAGGGGAGGGAAGAATCTTCCCCCATGACACTCAACATATAACTATCAGAGACCCTAGCCAAAAGTGGAGGATTCGACTTTGGTTAAGACTCAGGAAACAAAAAAACATGAGTGCCCTCTAGGGGGTGACAAGGCTGTGTGAGCTGACATAGTTGCAAGTTGTGGGCTGTGATATTCTAAGTGACCTTTGAGATAAAAAAGTGCTTGAACTGTATTATCTTGTGTTAAACCTGTGGAAATTGAAAGAATCAAACCTGATTCTAGAATACACACTCTTTCTTTAATGTATAGACATGAAACCAATGTTTACAAACTTACTGCTATGTGTGTAAAATCATTTCTGAAGGAATCATCCAATTAGAGCACCAAAATTCCAAGCTCACAATCAAAATATCCCCCAAATATTTACTGATCATAAATTTTCACCTTGGAAACAAACTCTTTACTAGTTGAAAACAAAAGAAATGGACAGAACTATGAAAATACTGACCACTGCAAGATTATCGCAATCAACCTCTATTTTAGCGCATGTACCCATCTATTAGCACACCTACCTTATTTAAACAATGCATTAAAACTCTGTTTCAACACATCTGTCTTGTTTTGCAACACATCTATACATTCTGTCAGCATATTTACCCATAATTTTAGCGCAACCAACCTCTGTTATAGTGCATATACCCAATCTGTTAGCTCATATACTTAGTTTTTCAGTGCATCTACCCTATTTTTTAGCACATCTACCCAGTCTGTCAGTGCATCTACCTTGTTTACTAGAAAATTTAACCTCTACTTTAGCGCATCTAAATTATTTTCCAATGCATTGACCCTGTCTTTCAGTGCATACCCCATGTTTCAACGCATTTGAGGTCTGTTATAGTGCATCCAGAAAACAAAAAACCAGAGAGTTATTTTCCCCATCAGTTAAACAATTAACATCAAAATCCAAATTTTTATTAGAACAAAAACATTTTATTATTCAAAACAGTGTCTCAAACTTTCCAAAAACTAAAATTTTCAAGTGAAATTATTCAAACTAAAGCAAGATCTAACATTCTAAAGTGCCTAAAAAATCACCAAACATAAATCGGATTGTTAAAATAAGTTTCGTTATCAGGAATTATCATCCTACAATCATGAAATGAAGCAAAATAATCAGATTTTAGACTTAGTCTCATCAATAGAATTTATCATTCTATTTGACTTAGTTAATATCCTTGGCACTCATCCAAAAAAAAGATCAAAGTTTAGTGAAAATAACAACACTTGTATGCCAGCTTTGACAAGGTTACAAAGGTAGAAACTTAGAGAAAAAGAAATTGAAACACTAAACACCATGGCTGAAGAAACATAGATTCCATCAAAATGATGGTAATGAAATAATTGAAGAGGATATCCAAATGGCACAACAAGATCCTAACTTCCATAAATTTATGGAAAAAGTTTTGAAACAAGATGGAGAAAAATACCATTTGATGCTAGCTGATTTAGGCATAAAACTTCCCAAGGACTTTGTTGTCAATTGACTAAAAGAAGCACCTAAAAGAGCTGAAAATGAACCACAAAATACAAATCAAGTGGCTGCCCTAACACATCAAATGCAAAATTTATGACAACAACTTCAGGATATACAAAAAGGGACCACGAAAAGATACTTCTTACAAGACATTTTTCCCTATACTTTTCATCTGAGTGTGGACATGATACCATTTCCTAGACATTGTGAATTCTCAAAATATGACAAATACAATGGTAAAACTGATCCAATAGATCATGTGAGGGAATTCCGAACAGTGAGCTTAGAATTTGCACAAGAGGAAAATTATTTGATGAGGTTGTTCCCAAGAAGCTTAGGAGGTCAATGTATGGAATGGTACTCTAAAATACTACTAGGAATTAGATCTTTTGAGGAACTGGTCAACAAGTTTATCTCACAATACTCATATAACATTCAACATGAGATAACAATAAATGATCTTTACAATACAAAACAAAAGAAAGGTGAAAAATTCCTCTCATTTCTACAACAATGGCGAAGGTTGTTTGCTCGATATCCTCATTCCATACTTGAAGAGGAATAGATGGAACTATTCATTGACAACCTAACTGATGAGATGAGCTACAGGTGTGAACTATAATGCCCACTTACATTTGAGAAAGTGATTGAAAATGGGCTCAAGATCAAAGAAGCCTTGGTCAAGTGAGGGGTAATAAAAAACTACAATGAAGGATCAAATAATACAAACTCCTCAAATCACTATAACAACAAAGATAAACCAAAGTTTTGGAAAAAGAATAGAAATACTAGTAACAATGATACTGCAAATGAAACAAAAAATGTGAAACCTGTATTTAATTTGATAGAAAATACTACAAAGAACAATAAAAAATGACCAAAACATCAATCAAAGTGTCAATAAAAACAACAATTCGAACAACAGTGAATCTAAACCACAATCATATCAAAAACCATCAAATCGAAGAAGATTCACACCGTTGGGACATACACTACAATCAAAAAGGAGAGAACTTCTTACACATAGACTTATCACATTACCTGAAGCAAGAAATTGGGAACCAAGAGTCAAGCCATCTTGGTGGAATGATACAAACTATTGTGACTTTCATAAAAACAAAGGACACAAAACAAACAATTGTATGTAGTTGAAGCATCTAGTACAAGATTTGATTGATAACAAGACAATATTCATAGAAGGACATAAAACTAACAATGATCATGGTGCATTTAAAAATCCTTTACCAAATTATGAAAAGGGGGAATCTTCTTCTACAAATAGTAAAGGTAAAAGTGTAAACTACATTTATGACAACATTATTCATTGTATTTCTACAGTTGAGAATAATGGTGCTGCTGATAATCAAACTGATAATCTTGGAAATAATGACATTATACCAATAAATCTGATCCCAAACATGGTCACATCCAACAATCAGATTAATGTCATAAAAATCAGGGAAAAGCAAGATTCCCAACCAGTCAATGTGACAACAAGGGGGCAATCCAAAGTAATATTGAAAGGAGTTACATCTAAAAACACTAATGCCCCTTCAAATTAGTTCAACATAGTTGATCAACTACATAAAATACCAACCTAAATATCAATATTAGAACTCCTTAAAATCTCACCATCTCATAAGGAGGTTTTGGAACAAGCTCTTGTGGCCACCACAATACCCAATAATCTGGAAGTTTTTCAATTCCAGGCTATGGTGGGACACTTAACCATGCCTCACTTCCTATAATTTTTTGAACAAGATGACGTATCATTTACTCATCCACACAATGTTTCCCTACACATTGAAGTCTTAATCCACAAACATCATGTTAAATATGTCCTAATAGATGGTGGAGTTGGTTTAAACATTTGCACTTTAAAATTGATCCATGCACTAGGATATTCTAATAATGCTATTGATGCCAGAATGAAAATCACAATAAAATCCTATGAAGAAGAAGAGAGATCCTCCAAGGGATTGATCGTGTTGCCTATTTAAGTAGGACCAATTGTGAAGAATATAGTTTTCCAAGTGTTAGACAAAGATCTAACTTATAATATACTCTTGGGACGTCCATAGATTCACAAAATACAAGCAGTGCCTTCAACTTATCATCAGTGCTTAAATTTTCCTGTCAATGGATAAGAAGTCACTATTTCAGCTGACTACAACAATCCCCAATATTGTAACACACTTAAAATAGGTCAAGACACTTTTGTGCCCCATAATAGGGAAGCAAACACTTCTAGTTCATCCAACAGTGAAAGGCAACTAAACTTTGTATATAAATGGATTGAGAAAAAGGACTAGTCAAAAGATACAAGTGTTCAAAGAATGAAGGTCAACTAGATTCTCTATCACAACAATTCAAAGAAAATATCCAATTAAAAGACAAAGGCATGGGAGAGTATTCCATTGAGAAATCTTTTTGTCTTTCATAGCTGTTGCCATCTCCAAGATTATATGGGCAGTTGTCAACATCAACACAACAATCATCACAACTTACGATGATTTTGGATGGTAGATTTGTAAAGGCAAGTACTTTAGAAGATGAATCCAAAGATAAGACCATCCTCAATTGGCTCTACAAAGATGAGGAAGCATCTACATGAGTAACAATCAACATAAAGACAAATCAATATGGAAAGGGAAAAACAATATTAGAAAAAAATGGGATATGAAGGACAAGGACCTATTGGAAAAAGAAAAGAGGGCATTGTGGAACCCATTCAACCCCTCACACTTCATTCAAAGGAAAAAACAAGATTGGGTTATAAAGAGGAAACAAAAGAAGAAATCACTCATAAAGTTGTTGAAAGAATCCTTCAAAGGCGAGATAGTTTTGAAACATATTCCAATGAGTATGAGTGGGATTCTTTATCTGAAGTATCGTACAAGGACATACAAATTAATGTCATAAAATAGTATGCACCCACATGTGAGGAGGGACAAATCTCAAGGACTAGATCCCTTGTATTTGGATTACAAAATATTGATGACTCAAGTGAGGATAAACATATATCGAGTGAGATAGATGACTTGGAGGAGAGTACTATCATAGACCTTGGCATCGCTATTGACAACCTTGAAAACATGGCTATTAGAACCCTTACTGCCATTGAACTTAGCTAATCTAATGACCTTTTACCCTTAATACATCCTGAACTTATTGACTGGGAATCAACTGAACATATCAATGTACCTATCTTTATGAATGATGATGCTATCGTTATTTTCCTTTGTTGTGAGAAACCTGACACAAGTTCTAATCATAAATCTCATAATGATGCTTTGAGTCAGGAGGGTGTCAAATCTTCCAGTTGCAAAATTGAAAATAGGAATAATATATCTGATGGTGAAAACCATTTAATGACAAAATTAGATCTCGAAAAAGTAAAAATAAAGAATGCATTTGACAATGAAAACCTCTCTGAGGCACTAAAATATGGGAGATTTGACACCCTTCCAGAACACTATCATGATAGATCATTAGTATTGGTGGATCCTACATAGTCTATCAATCTTGGTACAAAAGAAAAGGCAAAAACTCTACATTTAGTAGCATCTATGACTAAACAAGAAAAGCCTGAATTCATCAAATTCTTTAAGGACAGACACATTAACTTTGCTTGGTCTTACTCTGATATGCCAGGTTTAGACCCAGATCTTCTAATGCATCATTTATCTCTACCATTTGGAATAAAACCTGTGAAGCAAAAACTAAGGAAAATGCATCCACATATCGCCTTGTTGGTCAAAGCAAAACTAAAGAAGTTGTTAGATGCCAGATTCATTAGATCTATCGATTATGCCGAGTGGATTTCTAATATTGTACCTTTTTCTAAACTAGATGGTAGTATCAGAATATGTACTCACTTCAGAGATCTCAACAAGCATGCCTAAAGGAAGATTTTCCTTTTCCAAACATTGACATTATTGTAGACTTAATAGCAGGGCACGCCATGTTATCACTAATGGATGGTTTCTCAAGTTACAACCAAATAAAAATAGCACCAAAAGATCAAGAGAAAACAACATTCACATGTCCATGGGGAATATTCTGCTGGAACGTCATGCCCTTTGGATTGAAAAATGTAGGAGCTACATA
The DNA here is from genome assembly GCA_007258455.2 of Sequoia sempervirens. Taxonomy (NCBI): domain Eukaryota; kingdom Viridiplantae; phylum Streptophyta; class Pinopsida; order Cupressales; family Cupressaceae; genus Sequoia; species Sequoia sempervirens. Next base: position 337,964,715 of record VDFB02270651.1, read on the forward strand.
TCAACGAGCAATGACCACCATTTTCCATGACATGATGCATACCTTTATGGAGGATTACGTGGATGATATATTAGCAAAGTCATATACCAGAGAAGGACATATAGAGATCCTGGATAAAATATTTACCAGATTAGAGAAGTTCAATGTCATATTAAATACTAAGAAATGTGTGTTTGGTGTTACGTCAGCTAAGCTTCTAGGATACATAGTTTTAGAAAAGAGTATCGAAGTGGATCCCGCCAAGGTCAAGGCTATAATGGAAATGTTTCCATCTAAGAATATCAGTCAACTACTATCTCTATAGGGAAGGATACAATCAATTAGGAGATTTATCTCCCAATTAGCAGACAAATGTCATCCCTTCAATCATTTGCTACATAAGAATGTCTTTTTCAAATGGGATCAAGAATGTGAAACAAATTTCAATCAAATAAAGCAATATATGATGTCACCACTTATACTAATGCCACCTATAGAAGAGAGACCATTATTACTATACATTGCAACAATGAGATTTCTTTGGGCGCTCTCTTAGCACAGGAAGATCCTACAAGGAAGGAACTGGCTATCTATTATATCAATAGAACTTTGAATGGTTTGAGATAAGTTACACCTTCATCGAGAAAGCTTGTTTGGTGGTGGTATTTTCTACTCAACAGTTGCGGCATTACATGTTAACCCACACAGTCAAACTCATAGCAAAGATTGATCCATTAAAGTATTTATTCAGCAAGGCTGCCCTAATAGGAAGACTAGCCAAGTGGGTCATGATTTTGAGTGAATTTGATATCCAATATGTAGATCAAAGAGCCATCAAGGGTCAGGTGATAGCCAATTAGCTAGCTAAAGCTCCACTACTAGATGATCATCCAATGAGCATTGAGTTTCCTGATGCAAACATTATTACTATGACAACACAATAATGGATGCTTTATTTTGATGGGTCCTACACACAACGTGGGTTAGGTACACGAATTCTATTTGTTACACCTCAAGGACATACCATCCCAAATTCCTACATACTCATGTTTCCATGTACAAATAAAATAGTTGAATATGAGGTATTAATCATTGACATCAAAGTGTTAGTTGAATGGAAGATCACAGAGCTACAAGTATATGGAGATTCACAACTAGTCATTAATTAGGTAAATGATGAATATCAAACGAAAGATGAGAAGTTGATGCTGTATAAGAAAATGGTGGATGATTTCAAAAATTACTTTGTGGATATCAAATTTGAATAGATTCTAAGGGCAAAAGACAAGGCTACTGATGCTATGGTGACAATTGCTTCTCTATTACAAATACTAGAAAAGCGAGGTCATTATGAGTTTATGGTGGAACAAGTGTCTAATACTGCTTATGATAATCCTGAATCTCAAACCATATGCCATTTACTTAATGTTGAATCCTTAATATATGGAAAGACCTACACTTACCTAAAAGACAATATCCTTCCTCCCGATCTTTCCAGAAACTAGAAACACTTCATCCACCAAACTACACGACATACCTTAATTTTTGACATACTTTACCATTGAGGTCTGGATGGTACTCTTCTTTCGTGTCTAGAACATAACGAGTCTAAGACAACCTTACATGAGGTTCATGAAGGTATTTGTGGAACTCATTCAAGTAGACTAACCCTAGTGAAGAAAATCCTCTATTTGGGATACTACTGGCTGAATATGGAGGAGTCTTTTCAGTTTGTTAAGAAGTGCCAAAAATTGTCAAATCCATGGTAACCTAATCTATGCACCAACATAAGAATTGCAATCGTTCACTTCAACATGGCCTTTTTGTCAGTGGGGACTGGACCTAGTAGGAAAGATTAATTCGTCTTCATCTAATGGACACAAATTTATAATCACAGCCATGGAGTACTTTACAAAGTGGATATAAGTTGTTCCCTTGACAACAATCACTAGAAAATAGATTTCTTCTTTCATACTGAATTACCTCATCTGTCGGTATGGCATTCCTCGGTCCATTGTCCATTGTCACAGACAATGGTAAACCTTTTAAGAATCAAAATGTTCAGGAACCATGTGAGAGGTTTCATATACAACATCATTTTTCAACCCCATACTATCCTCAAGGAAATGGCCAAGCAGAGGCCTCAAACAAAACTATTCTAAAAATCCTAAAGAAAATAGTCAACGATGTTGGACGTGATTGGAAAATTCAACTAAACCCTACTCTATGGGTATACCAAACTAGCATTGGAACACCTATAGGAGCTTCACCATATGCCTTGGTATATGGATCAGAGGCCATCCTACCTATTGAGGTTGAGATACCATCACTCTGTGTGTCACTGAAGGGAATTATTTCAAATGAGGATTATAGAGTGTCTAGACTTCAAGAGCTAGAACTATTGGATGAACATCATCAACAAGTTGTGGACCATTTGAAGGCATATCAATAGAGGATGTCCATAAGATACAATCATGGAGTAAAACCAACTAGAGAATTTTAGGTTGGTGACTTGGTCTTAAAGGAAAACCCTTGAAATGAACAAGATAGAGAAAAGAAAGGGAAATTTGAATCTAACTGGATAGGTCCCTTTGTTGTTAAATCAATCTATGGATCTGGAACCTATTAGTTGTCTATGCCAGAAGGGGATTTTTTTGATGAACCTATCAATAGTATCCATCTCAGGAAATTCTACACCTGAATCATGTAGTACATGGTTAAAGTCTTGGGAAAATGGTCACCTTGATGAAAACCTGGCAAACAGGAGTCTTGGTGACAAAAAAATACAAAAAATCAAGAAAAGAGAAAAATACAAAAAAATCATAAAATATGAAAAAGTGCAATAAAAACACATAGTGAAAACCTGGAAACAAGTGCTACTTGTGATTTAAACTAGCTTTTCCATCTATAGGATGCATGTATTGTTCGTTCACTTTCGCCATCATTCCACCTATCATTAAGGGAGAACCTCATGTACATATCCTGGCAATGTGATCGTGTCTCACCCTAGCTTGGGGAAAAAATCCTGAACTCACTGGGGGCAATAAAATTTGAGCTTAATCAAATGGAAAAACAATAGAATGAAATGAAGCAAACATAATGATCATAGGGAAAATCAACATTGAACATACATCAAACATGAAAACATTTTTGAAAATCAATCATCCATATCAAACAACTGAAATCAAATCAATTGAAACAACTCTAGATGGATGATATTCTTTTGAATCATGATTTTATCACTTTGGCTTGAATGTTCAAATGTTGTACTTTAATTTATGTTATCATTTCTTTGGAGCAACTCAATGATGTATTGAACTAGAGAAGCTAGGAAGGAGAATGGTATTTTCTTTGTTTTCTATCTATGAGTTGATCATTATTATTGTGTTAATTGTCGCAAGACGTGCTCTACAAAGTATCACTGAGGACATTCAAAATTTGCTTAGGAAAATGATTGATTCTTGTCTGTTTACGCAAGAAATGCTCAGGTCATCTCAGTTTAATTATACCTAGATGCTTGTGTTAACTTGCAATATAAAAAATCAAGAAAGTAGTACTTAGGTCATCATTGATCTAAATTATATCATTGATGCTTGTACTCACTTTCAACATTTTATAGGCTCAATGATGATAAAAAGCACGATAAATGGACTGTTAAGGTGACAACTTTGGCATATGTAGATTTGCATGGTTGAATTAGATTGCATTTATGTTAGTATTGCATCTGCAGAGTAGTTTATTCCAACTAGTGGAGATCTTAAAAATGATGTTATCTTTAATCATTAATGGATTGAGTATACTTGACATTAACAAAAACATTATCATTATCATGTAGTTGCATGATCATTTGCATTGAATACATTGGAAGGAATTATTATATCATTTAATCATTCATACATTTGATCATATATTTGTATTTATCATATCACATTTTTCATTTGTGCATTACATCATATATATGTATAAGAAAAAAATAAATAAAAAATCATTTACATAGTTGCATTTTCATTAATGTTAACATATCATACATCATACATTAGAAGTATTGTCATATTGATCATTCATTCATCTATTCATTACATCATATATTTGCATTTGAAATACCACAAAATAAAGTGCATCGTATCCCATTTGCATCATAACGTCATATATCATAGAAAAATCATATCCAAAATCATACATAGATTTTCATTATCATATCATTTGTGTATATACATTATCATACATCTATTGGCCCATGTAAATACTATGGGTACCATGCATCCATACATCATCATTATAAGCATAATTATATTTAACATCATAAATAAAACATCATAAATCATAGCACGTTATCATGATCATAAATTGCATCGATAACATCATCATATAAAACATCACATGGAATAATGAACAAGAAATTAAATACATCCATAATAGGCATCCATCATAGAACCATATAGAACACATATAGATCGATAAATCCACTGCATATCATATAAATCTCAAAAATCATAATGTCAAGTATATAATGATGTCTGGAATGTAAAGAGATGCAACATAAAAATGAACGTGAATAAAAAATCAGAGTATACATCATGTCTCAAAATGCATCAAGGAATCCAATCATGAAGCTATGTGCCACTAGCCCCAGATGGTGCCGACATCTTTGGACCAATGCCTCCCCCACTAGATGTACTTGGATCTCTCCAATCTCTCGGAAGAGGCTGTGTCACACCCCTACTGGTAGTCCTAGAATAAGTCCTCCCAGAACGAGACTGAGCATAACTAACTCTTTGCTCAACAAGAACCACATCATGGTATTGACCTCTATAGTACTCGGCCTCTCAAACCACATGGGTAACCTATCTCATGTTATCAACTATGGAGGTACCCTTGGCTAATCTCTGCAGTCTATCTGCCAATCCCTGTGCTTGAACTGTAGTCTATCTAGCTGCATCTCTCTCTATTGTCAAAGAGGCTATCTGAGCCTGTGCAACTTTCAATTGTGCCCGTACCTATGAGAGAGCCTACGCATGAGCTTGTTCCTGTGACTGGACTAGTAACCCTTGGGCCTGTACCAGCTGACCTTGTAGTGTCTACATCTAAACATGTAGGCTGGAAATCTAGGTCTACTATTGTTGGGAGGGTACTCCAATCTGCACATGTTGCTCTGCTACAGCTACCAGTGATCACTTCTTACGAGGAACCTTGAAGTCTCTAACATCAAATGTCAAGCATCCTCCACCCTCATCTCCTCCATCATCCCCATCTCCATCTCCATCTCCATCTCCCTCCTCATCATCACCATCTCCATCTCCATCTCCCTCCTCATCATCACTACTCTCCACATCCTCCTCCTCCTCCTCATCTCCCTCATCTCTCCTCCATCGATGCCCATGTGTAATTGCCATCTCATCCTCACTTGGTATCGACACTGGCTCATCTGGGACAGAGATCCATGGGAATGGATGTAAAATGAGGTACTGTGCATACTCGGTAATCAGAGCCTCAACAATATCAAGATAAATCTCCCAAGTTATGGCCGGTAGACACTGGTACTCTTGCACTGCAACATCATAGGATAAGAAAGGTCCCCACTCAATGGCATCTATTTGGCATTGTGCATAATGTGCAACACCCTGGGGCATGCCCTATACTCTAACATACTGTCTAAACACCCTCCTCAACAAAAATATCTCAATAATGAAATGTGTCCTACCAATTAGGTACATGGACTAACATAAGTGTGGCATCTTTGTATCATCATTTGACCACTGCTTGAAACCAAGATAGGGCCACCATGTAACTATCTCTACATCATCAAGGACTCTCCAATGCTCCAGTTTGCCCAGTCTAGGATAAGTAACTAGTCCTGCATATGCATGAACATATGGCCTCATGGCGGGTCATTGTCTATCTAAAACTGGATGAGTGACCGCTATATGCTCCCATGCCCACACCTAAAATAATATAATTCTTGAAGACAAACTAGCTCCTCAGAGGTAGACCACCTAATGCAAATCATGGTATAGATGGGAAAGCATGCACATACCCCATGCATATCTAGTACCATGGATGATCATTCTCTCCAACACTTGACCCCACCCAATTGAAAGTCCCTTTGACCTGCGATTAGGACAAAGGAACCCTCCAATGAAACCAAAAATAACTAATGGCAAGGTATTACATAGGCATCAACCATTTCTCGCCATGGAATCTCGTATCCATACCATCCTACCATCCTAAAAAACTTGACACAGTGCATCGGTCCCCCCTACTCAGTAGAATTATAAACTACCAGCTCCCCAACAAGTATCCATAAGATCCACCATACATCCTTTGGAGTCACTGTCATCTCGCCACTAGGAAGGTGCAAGGTATTGTACTCACTATGCCATCTCTTTGCTAAAGTTGTCAATAGTCCCTGATTAATCCTAATCAAGGACATATCTAGAAGAGAAGACAATCCACATCCTGTAATAAAGGAAGTCTTAGGTTGTATCAACCGAGGTATCAAATCAAATGTCCTAGGAAACCTCTCTCGGATCTGTAAGTTCGTCAAAGGCTCCTATCATCATAGAACATCAAAAGTCAATAATCTTTATCAATTAATCAAACATCGATCAACCTATCAAATCTAATTAGCTTTGGTGAGAATTTGATCAAATCTCATGAGCAACTACCATTCAACCTCGCCTATCATGAGGTTTTTCAATCAATCTATCAATGAACCTCACCTATCATGAGGTCAATCATCAATCAATCATTCAACCTCGCCTATCATGAGGTTTGTCAATCAATCTATCAATGAACCTCACCTATCATGAGGAAAATCATCAATCTATCATTGTGCCTCACCTATCATGAGGTCAATCAATCAGTTTATAATTGATCCTCACCTATCATGAGGATAATTATTGTTATCAATCAAATTGCACCCGAACACTCGATTTTTAAAATCTAGCAATCTGTTGAAACATGGAATGATTCTTAGGCCTGTGGGTTGCCTAATTTTGAGAATCAATCTCCAGAAAGGGCTGGTTCCCTGATGAAAAACCTCCTAAAACTAACTGACTTGGCTAGGAAAGAGGTAGAAAGACTAAGTCTGAATTCTAAACTATGAAACTTTAACTATGGTGATGCACCAAAGAATTCAACATGCAGACTTAACTCACAGAACAACTACTCACTATTTTCATTCGCACAACTAGATCTGGAAATTTAAACACTGAATGTTTTAAACAAAGGTTGTTAAAGAAACAATCACAGAAGGAAAATATGATTTCCACAACTAGACTGTACAATTACTGATTAGCATAATGTTTAACCAGTAGATTTAAACTTGGATGCATACAGAATTCATTAAGGAGACATAAATATTTAAAGGTTTCATAAATTGCAAACACAATAATTACTTCGATCAATCCCACATGACAAAGATGCTTGAAACTTGAATGAAAATTCTAAAATACTGAAACTTGAAGGAATTCTCTGCAATAACATGATTTGAACCTGTAAAAAACACTGCTATATTAATCTGTAAAAATGCTGAGTTACAAGATGATTCACTTTGCAGAGTGCAAAGGCTAAAAAACAAGAACTAGAATTGAAAAAGATAAACTTTTTCAATATATACAATGAATACACTTCAAAGTGCATGAATAAGCAGCTGAAAGTGATCTGAAAGTGAAAAGATGACAATTCCAAAGCAAAATCCGAGCACAAGTGAAAATCCCCTGAAAAAGTGGCTCAAACTCATGCAAAAGTGAGTTAACACAATCTCGAATTGGCAGTCATAAAGTGTGCAACTGATCTGCAACTCGAATTGGACTAAAATCGCTGAAAAAGTGGGCTAAAGCATGCAAAATCCACTTCGTTTGTATCAATCCGCCCATACATATTTTAAAATCCATCCTTCTCGTGATAACTCTCCAGTTGATAATCCCTGATTCTTCCTGCTTGATTTACATCATTTGCATGATTTTACTTTAAGAGGATTAAGTGATTAAATATTAAAAATAAACCATTGTATGATTATTTTAATATCTAAACGTGGAAAATCCCTCCTTATTTCATTTTAAATATTAATGTAATATACATTAATATTTAATTACTTTGATGGCTCCAAGTAAAATCATGCAAATAAACATGATTCAAAGTAATAATTTTTTCCTAGAAAGGAAATAATGACTTAGATAATGCACATGGACTCATGCAATAATTATGCTTTGCTTGACTTTGAAAAACATAGACCACGGGAGATAAACAAAAGATAATGATTAAATTAAAATCATTTTCTCATGTCAACTTAGGGCAGGATGAAAAAGCTCGAACCCTAAATTCATGAACATTTTTCACTTTGCATTTTCACTGAAAGAGCCTCTGTTGCATCGCCATGAAGGGTTTTGAAGTGGTATAAGCATATTCCGTAATTTTTGTGCATTCATTTTGGCCACCATTGAGAACCTTCTAGAAATTTGCAAACTGAAACTGGCTTTGAATCTATTCTCTTCATATACAAATGAGGTAAGCCTTAATTTTGCATTCCCTATTTACTTTTTGTTGATAAAATGCTGAATTCGAGCTCCTGTGAATGCAAAAACAATAAATGACATTATTTTCCCCCATATATTCTGTGTACAACGACTTCAAAAGGTTGATTATTTCTATAAATGAAGATTTATCAGTACTCCAGTTGTCATCATTTTTCTTCATATATCTGAAGCTCTTCCATTCTTCATGGGCACGGCTCTACTTGTGCATTTGAGATTCTTGAGAAAACTTGAAGATTCCATCTGAAACTTGCATACTTCTTACATTTTTCTGTTGATAAAATGCCTTATTGACACTCATATAAGTGCTAAACAATGATATCATTTATTCTTCTGTGCATTCTAAAACTTCATGATTAGATACTCTCACACTTTAATTTTGCTATCTTTATTCATGAAGGCTCTCACTGCATCCTCTTTGCTGCAATTTTAGCTTATGGGAAAAAACCATGGGCTTTTTGAAACTGGCTGAAACTCTTAATTCACCTGTCTTTGAGCAAAACCTTTGAATTATACTTTAACACAGAAAGTGGTTAAACCCTGTGGCTGGACTTCACATTTTTTTTTTTTTAAATTTTTGACAGCAATACATCCTCTCTTACATTTCCATTCAAAATGTGTTGTAAATGTGGGTGTAAATCTCGAGATACAACTATGGCTTTATTTTCTTCATTATTTACTTCATTCTAGTACCAAACCTTGCACTTGACTGCAACCTTCAAAAATAAAAATAAAATAAAAAATAAATAAAATTTCAAGCTGCTCCCTTTCATCTGTTATTATTTCTGCTCTTTTTACCTCATAGTTGGAAATTTATTTCTATGATTTTCATGACTTTGCTCCACTGTGCAAATTACATAACTATTATAATGGCACTTCACCAGTTGATCACAAACTCTCCCATACTATGGCTGCACTCTCAAAGATCCTATAGCTGCTTATTTTAGATTACTGCCTTCCATTTATGCATTCGTGCCTGTAACTGCCATTTATCATTGTTGTGCTTTTAATCTATGATGGCTATCACGCTCTTATATTGATGTTTTTTCTCAAGTATTTAATTGCTGCTCCATCATGAACATGATACCTCCTTGACGATAAAGCTGAAATTGCACAGTGTATTGAAACTTAATACTCTTTACAAATCATAATAGTTGTCTTATCTATAAGAAATGCTTGATTGCTGATCATGCATCTAAATTTTCTACTTCTTTATGGTTGATTGCTGATCATTCCTTGAATATATGCAATTATCTCTTGCTCTTTATTTGACCACTCCAGTGCATGGTATTTTCTACTCTCTATCTGGGGCTGTATATGACTTGTATCCTTGATTATTTCCTGTGTTTCCACTGCTTTGGAATGAGAATAACAAAGAGGGAATATCCCTTTCTCTCTATGCTTAAGAAATTTTTAAGTTTCTTCTATTGTTTATTAAATGAATGAATAATGTGATTGCCCCTTTGATGGTTATGGCCACTGTATCTCCATAGTTGTTTGGCCGTGAATATTGATGTTGTATCAATACAAAGCATGGCTGTCCCTCTTTACATTGCTTGAACTATTCATGAGATGAATGGTTGTATCATTGTATAAATCTGTTTGATTCCTTACAGCAGAAATGATATTGACACAATCAAAAAATGATATGAAGACACGACATAAAACAGTGGCAACATAAGAACATATATGCAAACATGGATTTTATTGAATATGTGATTTATTTTTCCACTTTTATCAGCTTTGTAGCAGCAATATGTTTTACCATGTTAAATTAGACTTCTTGATGGTAGTCCTAGATGATGATTGTTTCTTTCTTTGATTAAATAACTCTCATATATGATGTGAATGAGAGGTGTCCTTTTGATATGCCGGGCTCTACCCTTGTGGGAGCCCGTTTTTCCCCACATATCTGATAAAATGATTTCAAACATGATGAACCTATTCCTACACATTGAAACAAACATGTTAGCAAAAATAAAAGAAGCTAAAAGCTTCCATTGAATTATGTTTTTCCTCTTGATGTTTTGCAATTATCTGATGGATGCCTAATCGACTGTATCTTATATTCCTGTTAGTAGCGTAGGCATATGATAGGATTTGATCTGCATTTCTCTAACATCATTTCCCTCAAACTTGCAGGTATGCAGAGTTGGAGCTGAAATTGGGAACGAAGCTCAAGCTAGCGTCACAATTGAAAACCTCAACTGTCAATGATTCGTCATTCCAGGCAATGATGAATCACCTTCTACCCTATGCTTTCATTATTTTCAGTTGTATAGCATACCATTTCCTATGCACCCTTTATTTGATTGTAAAAATCAAAATGAATTACTCCCACAGCTTGTGTGGGATTCAACATTTTTTACAAAATGAATAAAAGCATACCATGCAAATTTTCTCAATTTTCTGTTTTAAATGTTTGCACAATAAAACTATGATTCATATGTAAGATGATCTCAATGATGATCAATGAATATTTAATAAACAAGACATGAAAATTTTCTGTACCTATAAATGATGAACTTCATCCAGCTCTACTTGTTTGAGCTCGGAGTGAAAAATAGGTAACAATTATCATCAATCAATTATTGCATCTCACCTATCATGAGATCAATAATCATCTAACCTATCAGGAACATCAATCAAAATCAAATTTCAGGCTCGTGATTGAAAATTATCAAAATCATGGAGTTTACTGACAATTTACATCTTTTTGACTTCAAAGTGCTAAAACAGTGATTCAATGTGCCAGACAAGTTAATGCGCAATTAAAACTCATCAATGCACCAGAACAGGCGATCATTGCACTAAATCAGTGTATGCTCCATTTCAGGACCTTTATGCGCTATTTCAGGAGACCAATGTGTTGATTCGATGCATGCGCCATTTTAGGGTTCCTATGTGCTAATCTAGATCAGCTGTGCACTATTTCTATCTATGCGCCACTACATCTATCCTATGCGTTGTTTCTATCTATGCACTAATTTAGCCTATCAATGTGCTAAGTCATCTAAAAGAAGTGCTATTTCTATGGATGCGCTATTATAGAGTTTCTATGCGCTACATCAGTGTGTGCATGCACTAAAATGGAAAAACTAATTTAAAATGACTAAAACAAGTAGGAAATTGAAATGCACAAATTACGAGGAGGTTTCTAGGGTACCTACTGGAGGTCCGTACGCGGCTGGGTGGTTGTGTTGTCGCACATTCTCGAAATGGTGAATGTGGTATGGAATAACTATTTTGCTCCAAATGCTAAGTTTTCTCACTTTCAAATTTCAAACTCACAATGCACAAATGAATTCTAAATTAGCTTTTTATAGAGTGATTAAGGTGGGATTTATTTATTTTATTTTCCAGAGGGCTTAATTGATCAATTTCACATGTGGCAGAGTAAACATCATTTTTTTTCAAGAGATAAATTAATTTTGAATCATTCAATTTGAAAATCTTTATCAAATCATCAAAAAATCATAAAAAATTAAAAATTTCCAAAATATCCAAAAAAATAAAAAAATTCATCATTTTATCTCCCGAGGGGCATACATCCATCATCACCTGAAAATCAACACCCTGGGGCATACTGAAATTTTTTTGTCAGTACTAGGAGCAACAACAAAAATTTCTTTGAAGCAATGCATAAACACATCACCTCAAAGAGGGGCAAAATGTATACACCTAAAAATGGTATGGCTAATCTAATTAATTAAATACAATTTATTTGATTAATTGACTCCTTTAATTCATCTACTTATAAAGAAATATAAATATTTATTTATATAGTTCACATTTAATTTTTCTATCTTTATTATATTATTTCATCTTAATTAAATAAAAAAATTTAATACTTTTTTTTATTTAATTATCTACTTCTTAAATTATCTATTTATTCTACCTTAATCACATCATTCTATTTTAATTAAATAAACAAGTTTTATACTTTGTTTTATTTAATTACCATATTTCTTCCATGTTTATTTAATAAACAAATTTCTATAGTTTGCTTTATTAAATTAAATATGCTCTTTTTCTAAATTGAATAAATCCAAATAATTCAATCAAAGCATATTTCTACAACTATTTCCTCTTTTCACTCATCATATGCACCAACAAAATTAGATATTTGATATCTAAGTAATTCAACTCAGCTTTTATGGACAAATTTGACACAAATTATAGGCAAACTTCTTCATCTTCTTCCATTGATTCTTCCTATCCTCTGGCAGAATATTTTTGTGGGGAGGAAAAATCTCCATAATCTTCTCAAGTTTCTTCATCCTTCACCATTGAATCTTTCAAATCAAATCCATACCCTTGTTGCCACATCACAAATATGTTGTCGAGAATCTATAAATACAACTTCTTTCCATAGGAAAAGGTTCCCAACTTTGTGCAATCTTACTCTATAGAAATAGCATTAGAGCATTGAGCAAATAGTAATTAGCAATCATATAGCAATCATAATCATGGCTTTTCATTTACCTGCATCCTAGTTTATAATCATTTTCATGTCAATTTCATCCATAGTATCATCATGATATCATTTAGAAATTATCATATAGGATTAGATTCCTACATTTTTACATCATCTCATTCTCTAGATTGGAATTTTAATAGTCACAATGCTTACACAATCTGAGAGCCACAATGATTTAATAAATCTTTGGAGTTGGAGAGAAATGGGATGGCTTTGAGAGATTTCTTGTTTTAATTAGATTAATTCTTTGTTTGAATCTCTTGATATAATGTCTTATTGATTGTGTGTTATTACATTACACATATTTTACTCACACATTTCCCTCATTGGGTTTTCCATGTAAATCTGGTGTTAAATTATGTTTATGTGTTGTATTTGAGTTTCTGCATTGGCATTTGAAGATTAATCATTTAATCAGTTTTAAGTATTACTTCCGGTAATTGATTTGAAGGTTAAAATTTGTGATAACTGATTCACCCCCCTCTTAGTTGTCCTATTCAACAATTGGTATTAGATCTTGGTTCCTTGGTGAAGAGCTTAATCACTTGAGGAAGGTCTGCGATGGATAGCAAAATGATCTTTGATTATCCGAGATTTTAAGGAACTAATTATGGTATCTGGAAAGTATTGATGGAAGAATATCTAGAGTATTGCAGATATGACATGGAGAAAGCTTACAAGAATCCTTACACTCCTCCTGCTAATGATCTGAGTACACTTGAATAGATCAATGCACATGAAGCGAATAATAAGGTGAAGTTCATGTTGAAGAATAATCTGGTACATTTTGAGTTGATTAAGGTTTAGAATTTGAAGACAACTAAGGAAGTTTGGGATACTTTAGAAAGAGCACATGATGGTGATGAAAGAGTTAAAGAGGAAAAATTGTAGAATTTGGAAACACATTTTGATCTTACACATATGTCCGAAGATGAAAATGTAAAGATTATGTACAGAGATTGGATGAGGTAGTGGTTGGAATGCGATCACTTGGAGCTACTATAGATGAAACCGGGATTGTAAAGAAGATTCTCAAAACTCTTCTTGATGCTTATAGTGAGAAGGTGAGTGCTATTGAGAAGACAATAGATTATAAGACTTGTACCAAGGATCTGCTGTTAGGATTTCTGACATTTTATGAGATGAGGAAGCCGAGTCTAAGAAATGAAGGCAAAAAAAAGACTGCTTTTAAGCCACAAAAGCTGAAGATCCAGATGAAAAGAACTTTGTAAGAAGAATGAGAAAAGGCTCCAGTAAGTATGAAGGTAAGTTTCCCTTTAAATGCTTTAGTTGTGGAGAAATAGGCCGTTATGGTGCAAAGTTTTCAGAAAGAGCTAAAAGGAATAAACAAAGATATGAGAAAGAAAAGAAAGGAAAGAAGATTAATAGAGCTTACTATGTGAATAAGAATGCTAGTATTTCAAATGAAGATTCAAAATACGAAGAACTAGATGACAATGAATTCTTGGTGATTAAGGATGAGCCTACTTCTACTAATTCAGAAAAATAGGTAAAGGAAAGCCCTCCAGAGAAGGAGAAGGAGAAAAATGAAGGTATGGTTATCTTTGCGCTACACACTAAACACAAAAAGAATTTTTGGGTAGTTGATAGTGGTTGTTCACATCAAATGAATGGTGATAAGAGAAAGTTTGTGAAGCTTGAGAAATATGATGGAGGCTTGGTTATGTTTGGAGATGATACTAGTGATAAAATATATGGGTAGGTTCAGTAAGTTTTGATGGCAAGAATCATACTCACGATGTCTACTATGTTAAGGGTTTAAGGCATAATTTTTTGAGTGTTGGTCAGATGTGCAGAAAAAGGATATGATCTTTTGTTTAAGGATGAGAAATGTGAGATCCAAAAAGGATTCAGAACATTGATTGCTATAGGAAAGAAATCTAAAGGGAATATTTATCAACTTAAGGGTGATGATGGATGATGTTTTATGATTTAGATAAATGACAGTTGGTTAAGGCATAGGAGAATGTGTCACATGAATTTTTATAAATTGGAAAGGATTATGTTGTTCAGGACATGAGAGATTTACTAAGAATTACAAATCTTGTTATGCTATTTGTAGGAATTGTTAGTTTGGGAAGCAAGCAAGAAATCATTATAGAAAAAAAGAACAATCTACTACAAGACTACTGGATTTAGTTCATACAAATCTCTATGGTCCTATGAGAGTGTGAATTCTACTTGGTGAAATGTACTTTATGCTTTTAATTGATGATTATTCTAGATATACATGGGTTATATTTCTTAGAGAGAAATCAGATGCATTAGATAGATTCAAGGAATTCAAGGCTATGGTTGAAAATAAAGTGAATTTGATGATAAAATGCTTAAGATCTGACAGAGGTGGAGAATTCACCTCCCATGAGTTCAATATGTTTTTTGAAGTGCACGGAATAAAGAGACAATTATTTGCTCTAAGAACTCCTTAGCACAATGGAGTTGTTGAAAGGAAAAATAGAATAGTTCAAGAGGCTGCTAGGTCAATGATTACTGAAGCCGGATTACTAGAAGTTTACTGGAAAGAAGCTATTCATACTGCTATTTATGTGTTCAATCAAGTTCAAGCAAGATCAAATAGTACAAAGATTCCCTATGAGCTATGGCATGGAAGAATTCCTATAGTTAAATATTTCAAGGTATTTGGAAGCAAATGCTATATTAGAAGAGATGAGGAAACTTTGGGAAAGTTTGATGCAAGAAGTGATGAAGGAATATTTCTTGGATACTCTACTAAAAGCAAGGCATACAAATGTTTCAATAAAATACTAAGAAATATTGTAGAGAGCTCGAATGTGAAGGTTGACGAGACAATAAAGAATTCTATTGATATTGATGGATATGTGTCTGATGAACATGATTGTGCAAGAATAGAAGAAATTATGGAAGAATAGGATAAAGATGAGCAGAAAATGCAAGATGAACAAAGTGAAAGACAAGAAGATACACCTATGATGTCCCCTAGGACACCAAAATATGTATAGAGGAATCATTCAAAAAATTAGATTATTGGAGACAAGACAAAAGGAGTGTTAACTAGAAGGAAAGTTGATGTGAAGTAAATTTGCGTTTATTCTTTGAGATTGAGCTAAAGATAGTAAGTGAAGCCTGTAAAGATGAACATTAGAAGGAAGCAATGAAAGAAGAAATTTTGCAGATTGAGAAGAATCAGACTTGGGAATTGGTCCCAAGACCAACAAATAAAAATATCATTGGATCAAAATGGGTATTCATAAATAAGTTGAATGAGAATGGAGAAGTTGCCAGAAACAAAGCGAGGATTGTGTGTAAAGGCTACTCACAAGTAGAAGGTATAGATTTTCAGGAGACTTTTTCCCTAGTAGCAAGAATGGAAGCTATAAGGATGTTCTTGGCATCGGTTGCTTATAAAAATTTCAAAGTCGATCAAATAGATGTCAAGTCAACATTTATGAATGGTGAGCTAGAAGAAGAAGTTTACATGGAATAACCAATAGGATTTTAGTTAACAAATCAACCGGATATGGTGTACAGATTGAAGAAATATTTATATGGATTGAAGCAAGCTCCTAGAGCTTGGTATGTAAGGTTAGATAGGTATTTGTTTCAACAAGGATTTAACAAAGGTGTGGCAGATAGTAATTTGTACTTTAGGATTGAAAATGAAAAAATCTTGATTGTAATTGTATATGTTGATGACATTATCTTTGGAGGAAATAAAAAAGATGCACAAGATGTTTATGGAAGAGATGCAGAAAAAAATTGAAATGTTTATGTTTGGGGAGATGAATTTCTTTCTTGGGCTATAGATTAATCAAAGAGATAAAAGAATTGGGTAAGTGCACCAAGATGGTTCCCAAAAAAGGGGCTTAAGTGGCCACTTTTTTTTTTTTGAAATCAGGGAATACTGACCTTGGACGTGAAATTGAGGATAGCTACACTCAAAATTTTTAGATGGAACAAAAAAAAGGACCTCAGTGCTCCGAGTCTACTTTCTAAACTATGAATTTATTTTGAAAATGGTTGAGATTAAGGGGTTCAAAAGAGGGATACACACAAATTTCTATTGTTTCTGTTAGAAAAACATAACATAGCAAGTCTTGTGTGACCCGAGAAAGGTGGAATTTTTTGTAGTATTTTTAAAATCACTCTAGTTAGAAGTTAGATAACAGTATGTAGTAAGGACTGGATTTTTTCAGATAAATTTTTAATGAATATTTAATTTTTTATTAATTTTCTAAGTGGGCACTTCCTAAAAAGCAAAATTTTGGCTGTGCTCCCCCTAATTTTTTTTGAAAGTAATAGATTTCTATTTTTTATTTTTTTAAAAATTTGTAGAATGGAGTCTAGTTTCTAAAAATGTAATTTATTTCAAATTTGGATGAACGGTTAATTTATAGCAAAAAAATACCAAACACTGCTTTTTGAAGAAAAACGGACATACAAA
>VDFB02270651.1:337983919-338039023 GCA_007258455.2 Sequoia sempervirens
AGATTGGTGAAGCAAAGCACCAAGGAGGTCTTACAAGGAAAGGCCTAGAGCAGGACTCAGTGATTGATTCCTCCAACCCCTCTCCCTATCAAATTGGTATCAGAGTAAGCAAAAGATTTGGGATTCATCTTGTATGTCAGAGAAAGAGTCTAGTGGTTCTAGCATCATGGTGAAAAATGCTGAGTTGGCCAAGAGGGTTGAAGAAATAGAGGAAGACAATAGGGTATTGAGAGAGAAGTTAGACCAACTTGAGCAAGCACTGAATGTTATGTGGTTTGATGGAAGAATAGAAAAAGAAGAAGAGGTTGCAGAGGAGGATAGAATCCCTGAACCTGACCCTATATTGAAGGAGGATCCCTTCTTGAAAGCATTGAAGGCTTTGAGTGGAAAAGCAATTGAAGGAGTACCAATGTTTAGTGGAAAGATGGAGGCTGATTTAGTTATGGATTGGATAGAGGGAATGGAAAACCATTTTGAGTGTGATGGAGTCAACGAAGCACAGAAGGTAAAGGTGGCTAAATCAAGACTAAGAGGTTTTGCCTTAACTTGGTGGAAATTCATTTAGATAGAGAGGGAGAAGGAAGGAAAGCAACCTATCTCTACTTGGAAGGGAATGGTTGCCAAGGTGAAAGAAGCATACCTACCTGAAGACTATGAAATTTAGTTGCATAAGAGGAGACAGAGTTTGAGGCAAAGAGATTAGGAGATGAGTTCTTATACTGAGGAGTTTCAAAGACTTTGCATGAGGTCCAATGTCACAGAGGATGAAAGTATCAAGGTGGCAAGGTATCTCAACGGTTTGAAGTGGAACATTCAAGAGGAGATGGTTCTCTTAAGCCCCAAAACAGTGCACCAATGTTATCAATTGGCATTAAAGATTGAAGAGAGGAGTAAGAGGAAGCAAGATCAGACTTCTAAGGGCAGAGGCAAAGGCAGAGATCAAAGAGGACAACATGGTGGCTACCAAGGTACAGGAAATGACCAAAGAAACCAAGGAGAGTCAAAACTCATAGAGCATGGAGGTGAAACATCTACAAGAGGTGGATATAACCAAGGTAGAGGACCTCAAGGAGGTTCAAATAAAGGAAGAAGAGCAAGTAGGAAGGATCCTTTCCTTGTATGTACCTGCTCTAGGCCTTTCCTTATAAGACTGTCTTGGTGCTTTGCTTCACCAATCTAACCTATAGGTCCCTACTCATGACTAGGTGCCCCTGGTTTGTCTGACCAACCCCTCTTCTATCATTCATCAAGATCATACATTGACCTTCTTTCCCCTCCTAAAGTTTGGACCACATCCATTACCTCCACATAAAACTGGACATCCTTGGTCTTCATGGTTCCCACACCATGATATGGTTATGCAAATGAAAATGAAGAAAAGTAATCATCTCCTTATCCATTGGCTTGAAGAATGCATGCTTAATGTTTTGATACATGATATCAACTCTCTCTTTTGCTCTCATGGTTGAATATCAAAATCAGTATGGTGGGCCTCCAGAGTTCTAGTCATCTTTCTTCCTCTTCCACCAAATGTTGTCCTGATCCACATGTCTGCTAGCCTAATTGGCTTTGTTTTTGAAAGCTGAAGTTTCTCTTGAGTCACCAGTGTAGCTCTCTCTAGCTTTCCAAACTCTTTCATTGCTACAAATCATCTTTGGGATTTAGTCATTTGTACCAGATGGTTGATGTGCTTTGAATCCTTGCATCTAAGGGGTTTAAAACCTTAGGGGCCTTAGATGAGAAAAAGAAGTAATTTTTTTCTTTTCTTTTTATGTGAGGACCTAGTAGTGAGATCAAAAGAGGACTGTATAGAAAATGAAAAAAGAAGACATAAAATTCATGGACCATACTATATCACCTACATGCTAGCTAACAAGGACATGAATGTAGTAGATTTAGGTATGATAGGGGTATTGCAAGGTATATTTGAGGAATATATAAGAATGAAGAAGAATTCAATGGATCAAATGTGTCAAATGTTTTCCTAAAAGATCTCCCACACCCTATTAGGGAATTTCATCATTTCTAAGCATTTTCCACGTCCTATGGGAAAGTTTGAGGAGGCTCCAATAGTTGAGAGTTTAATGAGTAATTATAACTTCTTTCCATGCAATCATGATTAGTTAGAGAACATATAGGAAAACTTGATGAGCTATGCAACAAATGAAGAGAATATAGGGTATTTTGACCTAGTCTTAAGCATCTCCAAGCATCTAGGAGATATTGAAGGAGTCTTGGCTGATAGATAGGGTCGAGGATAGAAGTTTTATTTTTGGTTACATTGACATCATGTAGGACATCCATAGTCTTATTCTTGGTTACGTTGACATCACAAAAAATTATATAGGATGGAGTAGAATGTAGCTCTACCTTTGTTAGTTCCATGTTAAATTTTTATTATATATAGCTTGCTAGTGTAGGAATTCTAAGACAAACAATCATGGTAGGACCATTCATAAAAGATTTCAAATAATAAACTAGTGAACACATATACTCTTATGACTATATATACACAAATCTAGATTAAACTTAGAATTCATTAACTTTAAGTTTTATTTATTCTATATTACCTCAGTGAAAGTTTGAGAAAATCTACTCGCACTTGGAGGTGTTTCCTTGAAACCTCCAACAACACCTTGTTCAACATCCAAAATCACATATTAAAATACCATTCGTAAAACAATGCTATTAACACATGTAATAAATTTATAATTGTTTACTAACTTTACATACCCCACTGATAGGTGTACTGAAAAAATAAGTAGATTGACTGGTGTACCCAGGGTCAACACTGTGATCCTGCAATTTTATTAAAATAATAAAACTAAATTAGTTAATCTTGCATTTCACAATCGAAATTTAATAAACTAAATTTAATGAACATGTTCAATTTTACCTGACTGTCAATACCGTATGCATCATGCAGAATGTCAGCCGCTCTCTCCATCCCCATAGATGCATATAGATCAGATTGCGTAGAAGCATATGGATCCTGCGTAGCACCCTCCTGAGGGCCGATAGGGTCATACGAACAAGTGGCTCCGCAAGATCGACACACATGGCCTCGAAGGCCACCACATGAAGACTCCCCTAGATTGCACTGTACAATGGGGCTAGTGTGGTGGATGACACTCTGAGTCAAGGATGTCATTTCCTGTAAAGTCTCTACATCAGCACTCTCCTTTGCAACTACAGGCATCACAATCTGCTCACGAGGCGACCTAGCGAGAGGTCGTCTCCCCTGTCGTGTAGGATCCGGCTATGCACTGGGCCTATCCTGTGCTAACCCCCCACCTCTCCCCTGAAACTCCCTCATATCAAAATAATTCACAATTTGGTTCAATATAAACTCACAGTATAATTTTCTAAGAAATTATTGGGGGACTTCACAGTTATTGCATGGTGGGTAATCAAAGACCATATACCATCTGTCATAAAAATGGTTCCTAATCTCTTGGTGGTGGCACCAATGAATAGGAAACCTTTTGCATTGAGGGTGATCTTTTGATTTGTTCTAGGGTCAGTGAATAGAGAGCACAAATCGCTTTTAGTAATCTTTAAATCTTTTACTTGTTTATATGATAATTTGTCTACATAATATGCCCTCAATGTTTTCCTCCTATTTTGCTATCCAGATATTTGTTGGGTAATTGCATCTACATTTTTTAACAAATCCTTCAATGAATCTGCTAGATGTATTCTTTCTGTGGTTGAAGAATTTTGATCACTCAACCTACTAATAAGATCCTCAACTTATTTTCTATTGTTTTCAATTTCACTCCTCAAATTTTCTTGAGTGCCAGGAGGGTATTGAGAGAATGGTGGGGGAGGTTGATTTTGTTGTTAAGGCTAATTTGGTTAGGATTTTCCTCCTCTTGTTGAGGATTTCATAAAAATTAAAAAAAAAATATTCATTTCTAAACTAAAACAAACAAAATCAATTTAAAACTAACAAATTCAAAACAAATACCAAACAATACTTACCTCTTGCATCTCTTCGTCGTTGTGGTGCCATATTTGTGAAGAAATCCAATTGCTCTTGATGAATTTTGAAGAAATCACCTCTCCAAGAATGCGAGCATGTATACCAGGGTTTTTGGACGCGGGCGGAGCTAAAACATAGAAAAAATGAAATGAGAAATGATATTTGGATTTGCTTTTTTTTTTTCTTTTAAAAATAAATAATGTGAACGCGTTATAACGTGAAAGCGTTATGTCTTTTTTTTTTCTTGTTTGGCCACAAAAGTGCGACCATCTTGGTGCACTTAACCAATTTTCATTTCATAGTCTAAGTATGTGAGAGAGATGTTGAAGAAGTTCGTGGTTCCAAATCGGTAAGTACCCCTATGGTGATTGGTTGCAAATTGGGTAAAGATGATGTTTCACCTAAGGTTGATCAAAGCAAGTATAGATCTATGATTGGTGGATTACTATATTTGACTGCTACTAGACCAAATATTATGCACACAATTTTTCTTGTGGATATATTTCAAGAATATCCAAAGGAAACTCATGTTGTTGTTAAAATAATATTCAGATATTTGAATGGCACTCTAGATTATGGATTTTAGTATCCTAAAGATATTGAATTTACACTTAGTGCCTATACAAATACAGATTGGGATGGATGTGTAGATGAAAGAAAGAGTACAAGTGGTGGTGCATTCTTTCTTGGATGTAGATTGGTGGCATGGTTGAGTAAGAAGTAAGATTTAGTCTCTTTGTCTATTGCTTAAGCTGAGTATATTGCTGCTACATCTTGTTGTACACAATTTCTATGGATGAAATAGACATTGAAAGATATCATAGTTTTATATGATGATCCCACTTCTACCTTCTGTGATAATACAAGTGCAATTAACATTTCAAAGAATCTTTTGATACACTTGACGATGAAGAATATATCTATCAAATATTATTTCTTAAGAGAGAAGGTCATGGAGAATGAAGTCAAGCTTGAGTATGTTCCGAAAAAGGATCAGATTGCTGATATATTTAAAAAGGCTCCTCCTAAAGATAATTTTGAGTATCTCTAGGAGAAGTTAGGGGTTATTTCCCCTCCTTTCATAAACCAAGATGCATTTGGAGATGCGTCAGTCCAGTGGATTCATGGTTCTATCTTTTTGGACTGATTTTTTGGTGGCTACCTCTCAAGAGGAGTAGGTAGTTTCAAGTGTTGTCATTGTGAGTATTATGTTTTCATGTCAAAGGAAGATTCAATGGAAATATCTTTTTCCTTTTCCATTGATTTCAAATGGGGAGAGAAAGAATGTGAAAAGGAGAGAAATCTAATAAGAGAAAGCAGGTAATGAGGAAGATGATCTTCTGAGGGGGAGAAGTAAAAAATAAAAAATCTTGAGAAGTATATTCAGAATCGGTATGGTGTCTTTGATGGTTTTTCACATCATGTGTTTCCATCAATGGAAAAGGGGGAGATTGTTGCAAGAATGGAAAAAATAATGAAGGTGTTGTCATTGATGTCAACTAGTCAACTGGTTATCTACTAGTTGTTGTTAGTTATATATGTTGAGGATATTGAGAAAATTGTATTAAAGAAAGACTAGAGGTATTCAGTTGTTGCTCAAGATAATGATCCAGTATTTTATCCTATGTTAGTGTGGTTTAGATATGTTGGTCTTGGTTATTGAAGGTTGCTATATCTAGATGTTTGGCTATTGGTTTGTTGTGAAGTTTGAGTTGTGTTCACTAGTTGTGAACTATGTTTTTTTGTGTTTTGGTTGAGGTCTGGGAGAAAATTTGTTGGTCTGGATTTCTCTTTGATGAAGTCTTTTGACTTGCGGTTCTAGAGTTAAGATGTTCTGATTGCATTAAAGATTATTTTGGTTTCTAGAAGTTTCAAGCTTAATTGTCTTATGTGTTTTACACTGGTTTGGCCGACTGTGTGTTAAGCACTATCTTCAAAGTTAATGAAGCATGTTGGATCTATTTTGGGTCTTGGTGAAGTGTGTGTTTGGGTCGCCCTCATTATAATTGCACCCTAGGATGTTTTGGCACTAACCTAATTTGAATTTGAAGTTGGATGGCCGACTTTGTATCTTTTTCAAGGTTGGAGATAGTATAAATATAGGATGATCTAGTAATGAAAAATATACAAGAGAAAAGAAGGAAGATAAGTGAAAGAGTAGATGCGATATTGATGCTATTTAGAAAGTGTGTGTAAGTTGTGTGTGGCAGATTAGTGTGAAGCTTAATGCCAAGTTTCTAGATGTAGTGAGAAAAAGGTGAAATCTATCATTCATGCAAGTTGATCAAGTGACTGTGGTGGAATCCTTTGTTGCATTGGGATTGTTGTCTCTTTGTAACAAGTATTATTTTTATTCTTTGTATCTCTATGGAAGTGATCCCTTTGGGTTGTATCCATGTTGGACAATGAGTCCTTGTTCTAGATAGTGAGTCCTTGTTTCAGGCAGTGAGCCTTTTTGTAATCGATTTTGATATTATCTATAGATTGAGTTAATCCTCACAATGGTTTTTCCCTCATTGGGTTTTCCATGTAAATTTTGTGTTATTATGTTTATGTGTTGGATTTGATTTTTTGTATTGGCATTTGAAGATTAATCATTTAAGCAGTTTTAAGTATTAGTTCCAGTAATTTATTTGAAAGTTAGAATCTGACAACTAATTCACCCCCCCTCTTAGTTGTCCTATTCAATAATGAGAAGACTTGGAGGTTTGAATGCTCAAGACGATGCTCTTGCAACATTATTTGGAATGTTTCAAATGAGAATGAATGAAAGAGTGAGAATTACTAATAGTGCATTAGGAAGGTACTCAGTAGAGATTAATTTTCTTGTTTGTACTAACTTTTACTTCATGGAAGAAATTGAGCCCATAACTATTTGGATTTCTAAATTAGAATATGAAGTGAATGAGGTTGAAACTATTCACTATGCAGAAGTATTTCTAAGAAGCCCAAAAGACCTTAATAGATCAGGATTGGAGGACATGACTAAAACTGAAGCCTTTGACAATTCTAGGAGGACAGGTAAGAAAATAAAGAGCACTATTAATCCTCCAGTTGAAGTTAAACAAGAAGTTGCCAACACAGAAGGAGGAAGAATGCACATAAATGATGCTCAACATGAGAATGAAGCTAGATTCAGAATTATAAGTGCACAAGATATGGATGAATCCATGAAATCCTTACAAGAAGTAGCCCCTAGAAAAAGAATTGATACATCATTTTCTACTATAGAAAACTTCAGATGCTTGGTTGATTCATTGAAGGTATATGTATCTGAATTAAAAGGACAAGATAGAAGTGAATTAGAGGCAATTCTTACAGAGAATAATCTAGAGGATACCACAAATAAATGTACAAATTCATAACAAAAAGATATGAAAGGTTTGAAGGATGCTCAAACCTGTGAAGAAGAAGCACAAAACCTACTCTCATAATGCTTGAAATGGCTGAATAACACATGAAGCATAAAAGATGCCATGATCTTAATTGAAACAAAAATAGGCTATGAAGCATATATTTATGATCTAGCAAGAGACAGAGGAAATGAAAAATGGAATGAAATTATGTAGTTGCATGACAATTAATTTTCCTTAAAGAATCAGAGAGAAGAAATAATCAGACAATATGTGACTCTAAGGGACTTAGTGAAGATAAAGCATACTCCTATTTCTATTTCTTTTGCTAGTACTGATAAACTCTCAACAATAAATCCCAACCCCAGTACTATGGAAGAAGGAGAAGAGACTCTAATGGATCTTGAACTACAGTGCAAGACTCTTGCAAAAGAAAAAATGTTTTGGGAAGAAGGTAGATCTACTTGGCAGGATATTCTAATGAAGCTCAAAGGGTCAACATCTTCAGGTTGATAATTCTTACTTCTATGCATTATCCTAAATTTTAAGAATCCCTTATTTGCATAAAAGTTTCTTTTTGGTTGAGGGGGAGTCAAAATATATATCTAAGGGTAGCATACTGAGTCTTTGCACGCCCTTTGTCATTGATGCCAAAGGGGGAGAGATATTGGGAAAAAATATTTTTGTCAAAATACTTGGGAAGTGATAGGTACATTTTGGGAGAGATAGCTGGAAAATATTTTTGTCAAAATTCTTGGAGAGATATGTGTAAGGGGGAGACACATTTTTCAAGCCTTTAAAAATGTTTTTGATATGCATGTTGCCATCAATGAAAAAGGGAGAGATTGTTGGAAGTCTATCTTTGATGATACAGTGTGGCAACATGAGCATGAAGTGCATATACATTGTTTGATCCAGTGTTGTCATTGATGTCAAAATTGTTAAGATCATCCTAGTTTAGTGTGGAAGCATTTTTGGTGACTCATGTTCAATACAAGTTGATCTAGAAAGTATGGTTTATCATGAATTTGGCTAAGTATTTCCTCTAAAATTTTTGTGGTTTCGTGTGTTATTTTTTGGGTCTGCACTTCACCACACAATGGTATAATCTTCTACATTCACAATTGCAATTTAGAGTTTATCAGATGCAGTAGAATTCAATTTTGTGTGACATTTTGTAAAGTTTCTAGGAAGATATGAATGACGTGTAGCTCTGTATATCACAATTATCTTTTGTACAATATACCAGTGTGGGATATTTCACACTTCTTTGCGAATAATTATTTTGTTTTGCAATGATGAAGATAAGCTAATAAATGTCGGTTGAATGGGAATTCAATGGGAGATCGAGTTTTAAAGGTGCATAGTTGATGAATTACATGTACACTTGAAGACTTTGTGTTTAGGTCTATTTTGGGCCGACCTAACAGGTTTGATGTTTTGTGGAGGATATGTAAGTAACTCTATCTTATGTGGGATTTATATTAGGTCCATGCTAACCTATCTTATGTAAATTGAATTTTAATTTTAGGTGCTAAGTATGGATAAAATGCTTTGAGGATGACATCTTTAATTTTGTGTGTTACTTCTAATTTGGCCGACCTAGTTGAAGATACACCTGATACACACACACACACACACACATATATATGAGATCAACACCGAAACATAGTGTGGTGGTAGAGAGAGCAAGGAAAAAGGTGGTAGAGTGTGTGGAAGGAATATATGATATGTGAATGTGGTAGAGCAGAGTAGATTGTATGCGATTTATGACATGTATGGTGATTCACCTACATGTGTGCGATGTAATATTGAGTAGATTATGAACAAAGCAAAGTATTAATTTAGACAAGTGTGAAGATATTTTTGTACTTGAATGGAACTATAATATGGCATATGATAGATGCTATTGTATTAGTTTAAATAGGCAGTGTTGCCAACCCTTCTTTGTTCTTTCTCAATGAGTTGTGAGCCTTTTCTTGGACAATGCATCCTAGCAGTGAGCCTTTCTATAATATCTTATATCTGGATATAATATATTGTGAGTTAACCCTCACTGTGGTTTTTCCCTTTTTGGGTTTTCCATGTAAAAATATTGGTGTTCATGTGTCATGTGATTCTGTGGTTGTATTCATGCTTTCATTCCTCATTGCAGTTATTTCTATTCATTTAATTGGATGGGTTATGTTTAATTGGTTTAGAGGAATACTAATTCACCCCCCTCTCAGTATTCTAAGTGTTCAATAGAAGAAATAATTGATATAAGGATCCTTAGGCAAGCTCGTTAACACATCAACAAGTGGGGTTTTGTGGATACAAGATATTCTTTCACTATGGTTAAAGGATATTAATGTACATGGAAAAGAGAATTGGATTGAAATACTAGAGTACCTCATAGCTTGTAAAGTTCTTGATTATTCATTAGATCTCATTATGGTGGATCCAACTATTGAATCTAAGTGATTAAAGGGCAATGATGAATCCAATTTTTGGAATGAAAAAGTATATTCAAGGCATACCATGGAGGGTAAGAAAGGCAAGTAATAATCAAACAACTATTAAAAGCCAACAAAAATAAATTATAAAATCAATTCAATTTGGGGAAAGTGAATGTTTGCTAAGAGTTCAACTTTAAGATGATCCAATATTGTGGAAACACTAAGGGGGGAAGAAAGAGAGTAGATAGACTCAGATAAAGTACCCATACAACAAATTTTATTAATGCATTTTCAACTTGGAAGAACTTTTGGCTTCTCCATAAGTCATGATTCAAAGAACTACAACCGAAGTCTTATATGACCCCAACAAGGTTGGTAAAGTTAAAAGGATAAGATATTAGAATTATTGGGAAAGGTAGAGGGAAGGTCAAGGATTATGACCAACAAGAGAGAAGTATTTTTGATACAACTATATTCATATTTGTCTTGGAAGATCAAATTGATATTATCAATAATATTTTGGAAAAGGATAGGTAGTATGTTTAATAATGTAAGGAAATATTATCACCTATGCTGTCAGAAAGGGAAGATTCATGAACTCATGCTTGTGAGTTATAGAGAAAATGTACATGCTTGAAAACTAGGTATGAAATAATTGTTGATATCTTTTGGAAGATAATATCAAACCAATATAATGAAATAAGGATTGATACTCAACTAATATAAATGCTCATTGGAAGAGATAAATTGAGTTGAAAATCAGATTGAAACTTTGGAAATGATTAAAAGATGAGAGAAATCCAAGTTATGGATGCCATAAGATGAAGGAGTTTTGTCTCCACGAAAATATCAAATCATTATACTTGAGAATTGAATATGGCATAAGTCCATGGATGAGGTTTCACTCAGTCGGAATGGACTGTTATGAATTGGAAAAGAACCTATGTAACCAAAATTTGGGAGATTAAGAAATGAATGAGGTAAATTGATTTCATACTTAGGATTCCTAGTAATGAAAAAATTATTTGATGAATGGGAAACCACTATAATCTGGAGAGGGATAGAGTATGATAATGCAAGGTATGTAGCAAGTTGTCGTCCAAATAAGCCAAAGGATGTAGACAGGGTTTCATCATTGACATGACTTGTATACTCTTATAAAATTCTAGTGAGGAAGTGGTAGATCATTAGAATAGCTTGATCTTTCTATGTTTATGGAATTGACATAATGTTAAGGTGAATAGATTCACCAAGGTAACCAATATAGATTGGTAAATTTGATTTAAAGGATATTAGTCCTAAACAACAAATGGTGTAAAGCAATTGCTTAATGTTCC
Organism: Sequoia sempervirens; assembly: GCA_007258455.2. NCBI lineage: Eukaryota > Viridiplantae > Streptophyta > Pinopsida > Cupressales > Cupressaceae > Sequoia > Sequoia sempervirens. Next base: position 337,995,033 of record VDFB02270651.1, read on the forward strand.
TGAGAAGGTTATCTCATATGGGAACAAGCAAGAATGATAAGATTCTAAGTAAACCATGGTCATATTATGAAAAAAACCAATTGAATGAATGTTCAAATTATTACTTTAATTTATCTAGTTAGGCAAAAGAGATAAATCCAATCTTGGAGGATTTGAGGAATATTTTTTAGAAAAAATAAACTTATATCATTATAATTTGATACATTTACAGAAGAGGGGTTGCAATTCCTAAAAGTTGGAAGCTAGGACTGAAAATGTTGTCATAAAAGGAATAATCGATTGAAGGATCAATGAAAACTTGTTGATGCAAGATTAAAATTATGAAGTAGTTAATCATGCTTAAGGTAGATGGTTGTTTCAGTGATGAATGATCTCAAATTTTGAGTTGTTTGATGGCATAAACACCAAAAGAAAGGATGGGATCCACAATGTAGTGTACAATACACTGAAAATCCTTATGTATTTGGGTTATACTAAGGATAATTGCATTAGGAAATGAGAACATGTTTTCTAGTCACTAGGGTATAGGTGTCATATAGGATATGGTCACTATTGTACTTATGAAGAGAAAAGGAGTTAATATGATTATAAAGTATAGTTCTTTATATGGAAGGTATGTGTGAAGCACAAAAGTTCTCCCTATATGTTACCTTAGACCCTCAATGTAAGGTCCAACATGGACACGATTGCAAAAGGTCATGTTGTGAGGGAAGAGTGTTTTTGTTATTAATAGAATATGCCTATTTCTTACACGATGAGAAAATTGAAGGTACAAACCATTATGTGACTTTATATATATGTTTAGAACTTAAAATCATTAGGGACAATGATTCACAACTGGGGAAGTGTGTTACACCCCGTTTCCTAGTTATTGAGTTACTTTTACCTTTAGGAGTGAGTGTTGATAAATGCAAAATGTGACTTTAATATAGACCTAGTAGGAGAATGAAATACTGAATATGTATTAAGATGTTATTGCTTTTAAATGAATGATTATGTTTATATTGATGAAGTACAATGAAGAATATGTATTGCAATGTGAATATTCTAATGCTTTGTTGATGCAAATATTTTATGATGCAAGTGGATTTGATGTGAACATCTGACTACTGTTATTATGTGCTAAGTTGAATGTAGAACAAGTTCAAGCCTCTGGAAGAGAGGGGAAGTATCACTCAGGAGAGGGGATTGGTCTGGTAACCTTTGATAAGATCTAATCCGAGCTTTCACACACACACACACTTCTAGTTTAGTAAAGTCGAGTCAGTAGTTTGGGAAAATGGTAAGTAATCCTTATCATTGTTTGAGTATGATTTAGAAGACGTTATAATCTTATATGTTAATGTTTTGGTTGTATTTGAGTCTCTTGTCTTATGTGAGTTCTTCATTATGTGTTTATATTTAATCAATGAGTTATATATACACTTCGTGCACATATGATAGTTGATGTGATTACAAATGCATGTTTTTAATTATGGAGACAATGGTATATATATATAATATATATATATTAATATGCGCGTATGTGTCAACGTAAATGGAAACATCCATACGAGTATATTAATATATACACATATGTGTATAAGTATATATAAACATGCATGCATTGTTATGCAAAATACGTAAATATGAGTATGTCTATTTGAATATTGAATAATGCATCTTATAAACTTATGAATTGAGATATATATATATATATATATATATATATATATATATATATATATATATACATATATATATTAAATATGTGTTAATGATTTCAATGGCGCTGAAATGTTTATTAAGCGCTTAAGCATATTAAATACAACATTTACTATGTATGAAACACAACTAAACATATAATAGGAAGTGTGCATACTTTGAAGGAACCAAAACATGCCACATTTAGTGGTGTAAGAGGTCGTGTGTATAGCAGATTGGGGAGATAGTATAATGCATAACGCCTTGTTATTAATTTAAATAATATAAACATCAAAGTGCAGTTAATACATATTCAAGGGAAGTGAAGTATGAAGCATGTGGAGGTAATAACAAATCAATTTTAAAACAACAAACTCATTGCACAAGACTTAGTCAAAGTGTTGAGTATTATGAAATATGAGTAGTGCTATGTAAAGTGCATAGTATCCAATGCCAACCAATGTGTTAAGTAAACTACCTAAGACTAAGTCAAATACAAAGGAAAAAAGTGAGTATCCATGCTCAAGAAACTTTGACCTAGTCATTGTAAACAATAGCCAAAGGAATAGGGCGTGTAGGAAGCAATGTGGCGCCAACTTGTGAGAAGTAAGAACCAATTAGAAATCTGATTTGCAATATGAATTATAGATTATGAAGAAATATGAAATATGTGAATTGGTCAAGAGTAATGCTAGCCAAATAGAGTCACCCTGTAGAAGACATAAACCTTGCAATTCTAATTATCATTCATGTTGTCCATTTAAATGGGTGACTCATTCACTATGGTTGAGTATGTGTTTACTGTGCAACGATTTTAGTTGCCACCTTTTCTTAATCTTGCTGAGTCAAACATTTTGGGATGATAAGTGCCATTCTTGATACCCTATTTCTATCCTTTATTTTTTGACCTTTGTGTATAAATAGAGGTGCTCTCTACCTCAATAGAGATTCATATCTGCATTCTTGGTGTGATTTTTTGAGTTGAGAGAGTTTTTGAGAGTTGTGAGAGGATTTTGAGAGTGATATTTTGGTGAAGAGGGAGAAGGATAATTGGGAATTTCTTATTGATTTGGGATGGTTGTGTTAGGAATCTAGTTCAATCAATTGGAGCATTGCATAAACATGCATGCTGATTTATTTTATTTTATACTTTTTATGAATTTCAAAAGATTGTATGAATTTGTCTTGTTTGGAAAGCAAGTTATTCTATTATGAATTGGTTATCATATTCTTTGGATAAGTATGAAATATGTTTGATAATTCTAGTTGATAGAAAACCTTGATAGAAGGTTATATGCATATACTATATACATTGGAGTATGAATGTTTATGTGGTTACTTTCATCTATATAAGTTAAGATTATATAGTTGTTACTTAGCTGGTGAACACCATATTGTGTTACTTTGAAGTGCTTTAATGCTAGGTAAGACCTTCAGGGATAATAAGGTTGGTAATACAAAGGGAATGATGGCATGATAGAAATGTCGTCATTGTTAGGTAGTAATATTATGCAAAGCTTGATGGATAAACTTTACTTGATTGATTACATATTTATTCTAGAACGTAGGAAGATAATCTTTCCCTAGGATTAGGGTATAAACTTGAAGGTTATATCAATATACTATAATAGGGTTGTGATTTGCATTAGCTGGTTATGCTATTTTCTTATTTTGAATTAAGACTATTCCTATTCATGGAATTCAAAAAGAGGACACACGTTTCAGTAACCCAAAACTATATTGTGAGAGGACTATGGGTGTAGATGCACCAACTCCTCACAAGATGATTATGTCCTCCAAATGATATACAACTATAGTACACATGTGAATGTATGAGGTGTATGAAAGAGAAGTTTTAAGATTGGTTTATGTTCACTTGAATGTTACTTTACTTTGATAAAAAACCTAGGTCAAGAATAACCTATTTGGTAGGGTTTTTACTTGATTAGTGATTGAAGCACATAGGTTGGAATTAACCTTTATAATCTAGTTGATCTTTTGATTATTGTTTATATCATTGTTTGAAGTCATTTGTTGTTGAGATTACATTCTTGAATGGACACTTTTATTGTTGTGAATGTACTTTTGAAATAGAGTCAATTAATGATGTGATGTTATGTTTATCCATATGGTTAATTGGTATGCTATAATTACTTTGAATTACTTAAGTAGAAGTTTCATAGTAAACATAAGAGGGAAATAGTTATTCTTGAGGTTAAGGTTACTCCATGGCGTAAGGGGATAACCTATGCATAGGTTATGAATGGTCAATACAAATCGATCTAGGAAGGTGGGTGAATTATATGACATCTACTCTAAATATTGGGTGATGATTACTTTGGCCAAAGTAGTGTAAGTTGCCACTATTTACACTATCAATCACTATGATCTAGGTTTACATACTAGGCAAGGAATGTCATATGTGTAGGTTGTATCCACTGTGTGATAGATCTAGATATCACTAGTACAAAAACAACAATATATGACTGAAAAACTACTACAAACTACTTATAAATGACTAAACATGGTCGCATGACCATTAGCAGTTTATTGCCAGTCATTTATAATGTGACCATATTGATAACTAAACCATTTTGTCATTTATTGGTTGTTTTGATTGATCGATTTGGTAGTATATTTAGTCATTGATTACTGTAATTTGGTCACTTATTTAGTCATTTTTTATTCACTAATATATTTAGTCGTTGATTTAGTCATTGATTGTTGTAATCTGGTCACTTATTTGATCATTTTTTATTCACTGATATATTTAGTCATTGATTGTTGTAATCTGGTCACTTATTTAGTTATTTTTTATTCATTGATATATTTAGTCATTGATTGTTGTTAATTAGTCACTTATTTAGTCATTTTTATTCACTGATTTCATTGGTCATATATCTAGTCATATTTATTCATTGTTCTCTAATTTTTGTCAATTGGTAGTATATTTTGTCAATTTAGTTATTAATTGACATCAATTAGTAGTATATTTAGTCATTTTAATTGAGAGTTATTTGAGAATTTAAATATTAAACATAGAAATACATATCAATCATCAATTGCACATAATAAGACAACCATTGAGGGGTGTTGGCAAGAAGTTGAGTCCACTTTTTGCCCAAAAAGTGGAAGTATTTTCCCTGATTTTCAGAATTTGACACATTTGACCTTAAAATTTGAAGCACTTAGAGATGGAGTCTTCAAAAAAGTCACTAATCATAAAATGTAGTACTTAGAGTCTAGTTTCCAAATATGTAATTTATTTCAATTCCCAGATTGTACAAATTGAATTTCAATAGGCGTTTCTAAAAACAACTATTTAAAAGTCACTTTCTTTTTACCATACCATGCATGTGTACGACATCAATATTTTGACCTAAATTATCGTATTTTTCTAAATCCTTTGGGAAAATATTTGTGACTCACTGAAACTTGTTTTCGATATTTTTTTGTAATTTTTTATTGAATATTTTTTTTGTTAAATTTTTATTAGGCATATTTGTCATTTTGAAAAATTGTCGTGTATGACAAGCATAAGATGACCTAAACTTATCATTTTTTTATTTTTTATTTTAAATTGAAAAGAATTGTCTAAAGTTTGTTCTCGTGCAATCCGTTTGTCAAAATGTTATGTTGATCAAAAGTCATTAAAATAGTAAAAAAAACCCGATATTTAAAGTTTATGGACAAGTTTCATTAGAAATTAATTGAAAAATAGAAATAATAATCCAATTGTAAAAAAAATTACATATTTGGAATCTGCATTGTCTCATCTAAAATGGGTTTTAATTTCGTCAAAAAATTATGCAAAAAAAGTCGTTAGCCATATGTCCAAACTCGGTATTTTTCTCTAACATTGTTAGGACCTTCAACTTGCAGGTCAAACCAGGTTGAAGGCCTAGGTTTGGATTCCCAATGCTTTTCCCAAACCAAAATACAAGGTAGAAACCTGACCACAAAGCAAATCCAATTTCAAATTTTTAGAAACGGGATCCCGTTTTGTAAAGTGGGATCCTATTTCTCAATATTAAATGTCGTGACTGTTGAAAGGGAAACGAGATCCCACTTTATAAATGGGATCCTATTCCTTTTTCAATGGTCCCCACATTTAATATTGGGAACGAGATCCTGATTATAAAACAAGATCTCGTTTGTGTTTAACCCTGCTTTTTTAAATTTATTGGCAAAGTTTATTGTGAAATCTGCAACTTCACATGTACGGCCGAGTATGACATATTGGGCGATTTTTCATCAACTATTGTCTTTGTAGGTGGTGAACTTGCATTTTTGATTTATTTTTTCAAAGGAGGCATCGTGTAAACCATTTTTGAAGTGGAATTGTGTTAGTTTTGTACTAGTTTGGAGGAAAAAAAGGTCTTCAACTTGCAATATGGATTAAATTTTTCAGAGGCATGAAGAAAACAGTTTTTAAAGTGGAATTGTGTTAGTTTTCTACTTGTTTTGAGGAACACAAGAGGAAAATTTTTGTCCTTATAGGTCTTCAACTTCCAATTTGGATTTATTTTTTTGAGAAATTCACTATTGACATTCATTTGTGCTTGAGAATTTTATAATCATGGGAGATAAAGCTTGTAATAAGAGGAGGAATACATTGACTCCTGAAGAAATTGAAGAAAATAAAGAGAAGAAAAGACAAAGACAAATATAAAGAAGAATGAGAATTAAATCAATGAATGATGGGGGAGCATCCAATTCCACAACTATTGAAGATGAAAACATTGAGGAGACCATGGTTGTAGACGAAGCTAATTTGCAAGAAGCCAATTTGGAGAAGAATACGATTATACAAGCAAGTCCTACTATGTCTTCAAATCTTTCTTTCAGTGCTATGGAGAATGTTTCATATGCACAAATCCAAGTATGTCTTCAAATCCACATGTTAGTGAAATGGTAAATTCGTATGTAGAAGTTTTACATGATGTTGGACTTAATGATGTTGAGATTGATAATGTTTGGAGAGATGGAACTTTTATAGAATTTGTTGAAAATGAAAAACAAAAATCTTTTGTTGAAAATGAAAATGAGAATGATCCTTTTGTTGAAAATGAAAATGAAAATCGTTTTGTTGATGAAAATGAAAATGAAAATCATTTTGTTGATGAAAATGAAGATGAAAATGTAAATCATTTTGAAGTTTAAAATGAAAATGAAAATGAAGATGAAGATGAAAATATAGAATGTGATGTTGAATTTAATGAAAACACTTTTTTTAAAAATTGAAAGTGGTGTTTTCGATAATCTTCCTGGTCAAATTTTTTGAGGAAAATAAGAACACATGTGAATAGAATATACAACAAATTATTTTATCATAAAAAAATTGTATTTCAATGTCAACTAATGATGCAATTGATGAGAATGCAAAAAATGAGGAAAATAATGAAAAGGTTAGGATTTTTTGCTAAACCAAAAAGAAAAGATCAATCATTAAAACATGTTATGCCTATTGTTGCTAGTGCCATTCAATCTATTGGGAAAAATAGTCGATCTAAAGATAAAAATGCAACAAGAAGAGCCATAACAACTGCTATAGTTAATAAAACAACTTTGAATAAAAGAATGGTAAGCAATATTAGTGAAGTTTTAAAAATACATCCTAAAACATTGCTAAGAGCGGCAAAAAGAAGAGAAAGTATAGAAAATGATCCTATCAACCAATGTTGGAGTTTTGATGAGGGCGCAGCCCGAGACTTAGAAAATAACCCACAAACAAGAGAATAATTTTATTATTCAAAAAATGGAGCTTCTTACACGTAGAGGATCTCAAATCCCCAAGTTCTACAACACATGCAAGTTACAAAAAGCTACAAAATCACCCTTTTGCAATATGCGAGCTTGTCCCCAAAAAGTTACCCAAAAATTAGAAACCCGCCCATAAATAGAGCTCCTCTTTAGTTTGGAGCCAAAACAACATTCAAATTTGAATTTAGGCAGTTTGGCGCCGAAAAATTACAACTTGAAATTCAAATTTCAAAAGAACATTTGCAATTGTATCTTCTAGAAAGTGCGCCAACTCCCGGGCCATAACTTTTGATCCGGGACTCCGATTCGCAAACCGTTTAAACCGTTGGAAAGGTCTCAAAGTAAATAACACACTTGAGATCACTACGCTAATTTCAGCAAGTTTTGGGGCCGATCTGGGAACTCTAAGTGCCTCAAATCTAACTCGTAAGATTTTCATGTGCAAATCTGGGAAACTAAAACTGTAATATCTTTCAACCGAAGAATAGAAGATAAAAACCGTAAATTGGGAATTTCATTATGACGAAAAGGGTATCCAAAAATATAAAAACATCTAAAAACTAAGAAACTTGAAATTTAACTATTTTTGGGTGATGCAAGATTTCCCTTACACCATTGGATGCTCCTGCATCAGATGGTGGAGGAAAACCCAAATGGTTGACCTCTGCATTAGGCAACCAGGATGAATCTTCAACAGGACTTCCTTTCCATTTCACCAGATATTCTTCATACTTCCTATTCCTGGTACTCCTTCCCACACGACTATCCAGGATTTCTTTAATCTCCTCCTTTTCTGAAGTAGGTGTTGGAATCCCACACTGTTCCATCATTGGTACTTCCTCTGTGCCACCTTCATGATACTCTGTCAAATCTGAAATGTTGAACATAGGGGAAATTTTGAATCCATTTGGCAACTCTACCTCATATGCATTCCCTGAATCATGCCTCTTCAAAATTTTACAGGGACCAAACTTCATCTTCAATTTGTTATATGTTCCCACTGGAAACCTTTCTTTCCTTAAGTGGACCATCACTTCATCACCAATCTGAAACTCCTTATACCTCCTCTTCTGATCTAGCCTTATATTGCATATTCATCTTGTTAATATGTTCTCTTACCTTCTCATGTATATCCTTGATATGTTCTGCAAAATCTTTAGCTTCAACACTTATTTTCTTCTCTTGGTCCATCTTCCTCAATTCTGGAGTTGTTCTGGGGCTACCTCCATACACAATATGGAATGTTGATCTAACAGTGCTTCTATTGACAGAATTGTTGTAAGAAAATTCTACCTGGGGTAAGATCAAGTCCCATCCCTTGGGTTTATCCCCTACCAAACATCTCAGTAGGTTACCCAGACTCCTGTTAACAACCTCTGTTTGCCCATCTATTTGTGGATGGTGTGTAGAACTGAACTTCAACTCTATCTTTAGCTTCTTCCACAAGCTCCTCCAAAAGTAACCCACAAATTTGGTGTCACGATCTAAAACAATACTCTCTGGCAGACTATGTAGCCTCACCACCTCTTTGAAAAACAAGTTAGCAATGTGGACTACATCATGGGTCTTCTAAACTGAAATGAAATGTGCCATCTTCAAAAACCTATCAACCACCACAAAGACTGAATCATTCCCTTGTTGTGTCCTTGGCAAACCAAGAACAAAGTCCATACTTATATCCTCCCATGGCCTCTCTGGTATAGGTAAGGGCTGCTATAAGCCTGTATTCTGGCTCACTCCTTCAGCCATCTGACATACCCTGTAGCTTTGTACAAACTTTTTCACATCCTGTGACAACTGAGGCCAATAATAATGCTCACTGATAATGGCAATGGTCTTATCCCGACCAAAATGTCCTGCCATTCCTCCACTATGCTTCTCTTTTATTAGGTTCTCCCTCATGGAACTCCTCGGGATACACAATTGACTTCCCTTAAATAACATGCTATCCTGCATTATGAAATCCAGCCACCTTGTCTTGTCCACTGTAACAGGTTCCTTGCAAGCTTTCCAAGCCTCTACGAAATCAGGATCTTCTGCGTACAGTGTCTTAAGTTCATTGAACCCTACCACTTCAATATGCATCTTTGTCATCAATGTATGCCTCCTACTTAAGGCATCTGCAACCCTATTTGACTTCCCACTCCTACGTTTCAAAACAAAGGTATAACTCTGCAAAAACTCTACCCATTTCATATGCCTCTGATTTAATTTTCCTTGACTATTTAGGTACTACAAGGCCTGATGATCAATATATAGAACAAATTACTTTGGCAACAAATAATGTCTCCATTTCTTTAATGCTTGAACTATTGCATAAAATTTTTGATCATATATAGAATACTTTCTCTTGGCATCATTTAACTTTTTACTAAATTAGGCAATGGGATTACCTTCTTGGCTCAACACTGCTCCAATGGCACAACCATTGGCATCACAATCCACCCGAAACACCTTGTTAAAATCTGGGAGGGCTAGAACAGGTTGCTCTATCACCTTCTACTTCAACAGTTCAAAACTTTTTGCCACTCCACTGCTCCACTTGAATTCTTTTCTATCACCTCTCATTGTTTCAGTCAGGGGTCCACAAATACTACTGAAGTTTCTAATGAACTTTCTATAAAAACTAGCCAAACCATGGAAAGATCTCACCTCAGTAGCAGTTCTTGGGGTAGGCCATTCCAGAATAGCCTTCACCTTCTCTGGGTCCATCTTGAGACCTTCTACTAAGACAACAAACCCCAAGTACACTAACTCCCTCTTCACAAAACTGCACTTCTTCATATTAATCAACAGTTTCTCTTCTCTTAACTTCTCAAAGGCTCTTCGAATATGCATCAAATGCTCATCCAATGTTTTACTGAAAATCAAAATATCTAAATACACAATAACAAAAATTCCCAGAAATTCTTTTAGTACCTCGTTAATGAGCATGAATGTGCTCGGTGCATTGTTAGCCCAAAGGCATGACTAACCACTTGTACAAGCCCTCTTTGGCCTTGAGGCATTCTTCCATTCATCTCCCTCTTGAATCCAGATCTGGTGATATCCACTCTTCAGATCAATCTTTGTGAAGTACTGAGCTCCACTCAAACAGTCCATCAAGTCATCCATCCTTGGTAGGGGAAATCTGTACTTGATTGTTATCTTTTTTATGGCTTGGGAATCTATACACATCCTCCACTCCCCATCCTTCTTTGGTGTTAGTACTATAGCTACTACACATGGACTCAAACTCTCCTGTATCAAACCCTTTCTTAACAACTCTTGAACTTGTTTGTTCAACTCCTCATTTTCTGCTAGAGTCATTCTATGAGCTACCTTATTTGGAAAGCTGGCTCTAGAAATCAAGTCAATCTGATGATTGATCTTCCTTATTGGTGGTAAACCCTCAGGTACATTATCAAAAACAATATTATGAAACTCATCCAACATCCCAAAAACTTCTTCTGGAACCTTCTCACTATCCTCCTTACTCACTCTAGGAATCAATACATTACACACACACTCATGCTTCATACCTTCTAAAATTTTTCTTCCATCTACATAACAAATTCTAGCACTACTGCATACATTTTCTTCGATCTCCTTCAGGGGTTTCAACTTGTGACGAAACCCATCCGTTGTCAAGGAATAAGTGTTTGCATGGCCATCATGTATAGCTTGCCTATCAAACTGCCACGGCCTCCCCAACAACATGTGACATGCATCCATGGGGATGATATCATAGAGTACCTCATCATGGTAGCTCCTGATCTTTAACTTTACTAGGGACTGCTCATTGACCAAAACTTTGTGGTCTTTCTACAACCAGGCAATCCAATACGGATGCGAGTGCCTTTCGCTCTTCAGCTTCAACTTTGTGACCATCTCTTCTGACACCAGATTATCGGTGCTCCCACTATCAATAATGACATCACAACATTTTCCTTCACACTTGCACCTTGTGTGAAACAAATTCTTCCTTTGTTCTGGTTCCTTTTCCTCAATCACCAGGGCTCTCCTAATCACTAGGGCTTCTCCCCTTTTAGCATCATCTGAATGTTTAGATTGGGCCTCCTCATCTGCATGTGCAACCCTTCCATGACCTTCTGGCCTTTTGTCTGCCCTTCCTTGGTGTTGTGGACACTCATAGGCTTGATGCCCTTCTTCACCACACTAGAAACACGTTCCTTTGAAACCACCTCTTCCAGATCCTTGTCCATATCTCCCTCGTCCTCCACCTCTTTGATCACCATTGTTTTGATCATGAGGGCGATAGAAGTTGTCATTTCTTTGGCTTCGGCTGGTACTTAGATCTTCACTTTTCTTTTCATCATCGTTTTGGCTTCCTGAAGGTCTTCCACTACCCCTTCCACTTTGACCTCCTCATCCTTTTTGCTTGCCATCAAATCTTTTGTTTAGCTTCTCTTCCACCTTCAGAGTAAACTGATACACATCCTCAATGGTGGTCATTCTGACTAGGCTTAACTCCTGCTGAATACTTGGTCATAACCCATTAAGATATTGAGCTACCTTCTCCTTATTGGCCTCTATGTGTCCCGTTCTGATGATTATCTTGTGAAAATATTAGGTATATTCTTTCATAGATCTGCTTCCTTGCTTCAACCCTTGCAATTTCTTCAACAGATCTAACTCGTAGTCCATTGGTATGAACTGCTTCTTCAGTTTCTCTACCATGCGATCCTATCTGGTGATATTTCCTTTTCCTCTTTGATTTCTTTCTAACTGGACTTCTTTCCACCAAATACTGGCATGGCCCTTTAGCTTCATTTTTGCAAACTTAACTCAATCTGGTCCTCTATTTCCTCATACTCAAAATATTCTTCTAGCTCGTTGATCCAGTCGATCAACTCTTCCGGGTTCAGACTTTCGGAATAACTAGGGACTTCTGCTCTAGGTCTTTTCCTGATCTTTGAAATGTCCCTTATTAGCCACATTTGGTCTTGATCAATTGTTTCTTCTTCCTCTTCTACATTTGAACCTTCTTCCTCTCCTTCATCCTCACTTTCCTCCCTCGAGTTTAACCCTCTTCTCAACTGCTCTTGTAACATGTCAATCTGTCTCTGGAGGGCTGCCAGTGCATCTCTTCCACTAGCATTTCTGTCGCCTTGACCACCTCTAGCACCACCATGCCTACCAAGCATCAATCTTGGAGGCATCTTTCTTGACCTCAACCCACAACCACAATCCTGGTGTGAACTACCTCACGATCAGCAATCTGTCCACACGCTCAAGAAAACCTACTCTGATACCACTTGATGAGGGCGCAACCCAAGACTTAGAAAATAACCCACAAAAAAGAGAATAATTTTATTATTCAGAAAATGGATCTTCTTACATGTAGAGGATCTCAAATCCCCAAGTTCTACAACACATGCAAGTTACAGAAAGCTACATAATCAACCTTTCGCAATATGCGAGCTTGTCCCAAAAAAGTTACCCAAAAATTAGAAACCCGCCCATAAATAGAGCTCCTCTTTAGTTTGGAGCCAAAACAACATTCAAATTTGAGTTTAGGCGGTTTGGCACCAAAAAATTACAATTTGAAGTTCAAATTTCAAAAGAACATTTGCAATTGTATCTTCTAGAAAGTGCGCCAACTTCCCGGGGCCATAACTTTTGATCCGGGACTCCAATTCGTGAACCGTTTGAACCGTTGGAAAGGTCTCAAAGTCAATAACACACTCAAAATCACTACGCTAATTTTATCAAGTTTCAGGGAAAATCCAGGAACTCTAAGTGCCTCAAATCTAATTTAAAAGATTTTCAGGTGCAAATCTAGGAAACTAAAACTGCAATATCTTTCAACCTAGGAATAGAAAATAAAAACCATAAATTGATAATTTCATTATGAAGAAAATGGTATCCAAAAATGTAAAAACATCTAAAAATTGAGAAACTTGAAATTTAACTATTTTTGGGTGATGCAAGATTTCCCTTACACTACTGGATGCTCCTGCATCAAGTTTCAATGGTTGACTTTTGAGGTCTGATATGAAATTGAATGTTGAAATTAAATCTTTGATCAAAAAACATTGGCATGATAATACTAGGGTTTCATCTAATGCTAGAGATGTTTTAAAATTAAAGGTGGGTTCCAAAGTTTGTGATCCTCACCCAAAACACCTATTAGATACAACACAAATTGAATTTTATAGAAAATTTTGTGGTGATTTAGTTTACCTGGTAATATTAAAATAATTCAAAGGTATTTTGAAAATGTAAACCCTGGTATGTAAAAATTAATAAGAAACGAATATCTTGTTGTTGTAAAACACATGTTCAATTTCATTATTTTTATGATGTTTTTCAATATATACGTTGTACCTTGCATACTAACATGATTAGACATGAGTGTGGTATTAATATGCCACCTGAAGCAATAGGGGAGTTTATTTCAAGTTTGTTTTGTGAGAGATCTAATGGTAAATTGTTTTATTTAAGTTCTTGTATTTCTAGACAATGCATTAACTATGGAAATATTTCATTCTTAAGAATTTGTATGCATGAAAGTGTTGATAATGATTTTGGACAATAATTAGTAGATGTTAAAATATTTAAGAATGTTCAATATTCTTTAAAATATGGAAAAATAGGAAAGCGTTGTGATTTAGTTACATAAAAATTTAGTGTGCATGCATTCATGAGTGAATTTAAAAATAAGATTGTACCAAAATATTTCATGCACTCTCAACATTTTCGATGGATTGATGGCCAATTTTGCGCATGTAGAAACACATTTCCAATTGGTACTATACTTTCAGTGGTTGATTTTGCAAAAAAATATACTCTAGCTCCGTAAGAGGAAATTCAATCACAATAGTATAATTTAGTGCAAGTAACTATGTTTGTCTATATTGTTTAAAGACATGCAGATGATAGCACTGAGGATGATAGAAATTTTTTGAGGGAGTATCATTTTTATTTGAGTGACAACTGATTACACTCATCAGAGTTTGTTCAATACTGTTTCAATATATTTTATAGAAATTTAAGAGAAAGAGGAATCCAAATGAAAGAACACCTCATATGGTCAGATAATTGTACGAGGTAGTTCAAGAATGCTCGAAAGTTCTATTGGTTAAGTAGGGTTCACAAGGAACTTAACGTCCAACATGTATGGAGTTTTTTTGAAGCTGGGCATGATAAAGGAGAACATGATGGAGTTGGTGCGTATGTCAAAATAATTCTTGCTAGAGAAAAATTTAAATTTGAGCATGCAATAAAATTTAAAGATGCACATGGGATTGTGGATTGGTGTAATACAAGATTATCTGCACTTGGTTCGAGCGAGTACTCTATAGTTCATCAATTCTTTTGGTTGGTTGAAGAAGAGAACACTATACGTAGAGTTGACTATGAGACAATCAGTGGATCTACTAAATGGCATTCATTTAGGAGTTCGACAACAAGCACATGGACTATCTGGACAAGGGATCTTGCATGTTTTTGTCAATTTTGTATCTCAAGAGATTGGGAAGCATGTGAAAATGCAAAATGGGTTGAACAGTGGGAGCAAAGATCGTTGACACCTGCATAAGCACATGATCAATATGAAAGAACTATTGAAGAAAATAATCAAGTGTTTTCATCTAAAGACTATGACCGTGTTTTAGAATTTGTACAAGAAGGTAATTTAATTCAATTTATTTCATTTTATTTCACTTTATTAAGTTATTTTGTAATACGATATTATTTATATGGATATGCACAAGTTATTAAATGAAATTTTGTTTGCGGGACATGTGTATGTTGTTATTGCACCTGAGGGGAATGAATAGAAAACAAAATATCGGTTGGCTCATTGTGTGGAGACTAAACATACATTATTAGCACCTTGAGAAGATGATGATGGCTATCATTATCCAACAGAGATGGTGATCCCCTTAAGACATTCCCTTAAGCAAATTTTGATAACAAGTTTTTGATCCCCTTAATAAATTTTTTAGAACAAGTGTTTTATCCCCTTAATAAATTTTTTAGAACAAGTCTTTGATCCCCTTAAGAAAATTTTGAGAACTTATTTGATGATGATTTTCATGCTTTCGAATAGGATTGGTGGTGGTTGTTGGCACTTGGATATGAAAATTTCTGACACGGACAAATGGTCTACTTGCATTCGAAGATTATAAAATGCATAAAAAGATTATACAATATTCACATTTGGTGGTGGAAACAACTATAAAACTAGATCGGTATTGTGGAAGACCTGCAAATAAAGTGCTATGGAAAATTTTTATGGAAGAGCATGAGACAATCATAGATGCATTGCAAAAAAGAGAGGATGTAGATGGTACAATGGAATAAGTAAATACAAGTAAATATAGTTTTAGTTTATATTGTCCTTTTAAATAGATTAAATAAATGTTTTGATATTGGTCAAGTCTATTATTAGTTGAAATTGATTTAAATTGTCCTTTTATAGATCTTTAAGCCATAATCACAAAAATGATCTAGTCCATGAAGACTCAACCTACAACATGGAATACTTGGTAAAAATAGGTAATTATTAGTTAAATTATATTCAAATACATTTTTTGATTATATATTGATATTGCTTGTACATTAATAGTTAAAATTGATTTATTTTCCTTTTTTGTATCCTTAAGCCATTATTGCATTGATAGATCATACTTTGAAATAAAAAGGAGAGGATGTCTGGATTCAACCTACACACATGTGGAATACTTTTAAATGCATGTGCTTGAGTTGTGTACATATAGATAGTTTTATATAAATTAAAATATATATGTTTTGATGATTTCATTGATATTGCTTGTACCCTTTTGATATCAGGTGGCGTGAAAACCTAGTACATTCCAAGCACAATTTTGAAATGTTCTTCAGATGGCTTATCCAAATTTTGTAAACATTGTTTTGAGATGATATATATGTACATACATAATTACAAAATTAAATATTTTGTACAAATTACAAATACATGTACAAAAAAAATTATGTACTTTATGTACTTTTATGTATCTAAATCAATATTCTATATATTTTGTTTCTTAAATGTGCATGTTTTCCTACTTTGAAACTTTATATTTGATTGTATAATCACTAAATACCATGCATAAATTATTGTTAAATCAATTATATCCTTAATATGTTGTATTATGACCCCTTAAGGCATCCCCTTAAGACGTTTCATATTAACACATATCCTAAATATTATACTTAAGACATCCCCTTAAGACGACCCCTTAAGACATCCCCTTAAGATGACCCCTTAAGACATCCCCTTAAGACATACCCTTAAGACGACCCTTTAAGAAGACCCCTTAAGACATCCCCTTAAGACGTTTTGTATTGAGATGTCATATTAGGACCCCTTACAACATCCCCTTAAGACGTCGTATTAGGACCCCTTAAGACATCCCCTTAAGACGTCGTATTAGGACCCCTTAAGACATCCCCTTAAGATGTCGTATTAGGACCCCTTAAGACAACCTATAAATTAGTGTTGGATGCTATTATTTGTTTTGAAAGCTTATAAATTAGTATTGGATGCTATTATTTGTTTTGATAGCTTATAAATTAGTATTGGATGCTATTATTTGTTTTGATAGCTTATAAATTAGCGTTGGATGCTATTATTTATTTTGACAACTTATAAATTAGTATTGGATGCTATTATTTGTTTTGACAACTTATAAATTAGTATTAGATGCTATTATTTGTAAATTGTGATTTATTGACTAATTATTGAATGTACATATCATGTATATCATGTATGGGATCACTAAATTTGTAAAGTACAAATATTAAAATGTCCTATTAATTTCAATTTTAATTTCATATTTATATTTAATTTCACATTAATGTCCTATATTAATGTCTTGACTATGAACATAAAATGCATAAATGTACATGTGTAAATTAAAATTTTAGACAATAATAAACTCCATAATTTACAACATATTAGGTGCATGAAACCAATATATTAAGCACATGAAATAAAGTCCACTAGAGTACAACCCATGAACTAAATTCTAACAAAGTACTTGACCCATGAAATATAAAGTCCAATAGAGTACATGAGAAACCAAATATGTCTAGTCCATGAAATAATCAAATATAAACCATAAAATCATGTTTAGGTCATGCATTGTCTTTATAATCAAGAGACCTCTTCACACCATGCAGTCTATGCAGATGACCTAAAACACTTTGTACAAGAGAAAGATGAAATCAGATGTAAGACGATGAAAAATGATTTAATGACAATTTAATTTATAATTCATCATAAAATTAAATTACCATCATATCTAGGTCTAGATGCTCAGGTGCACCTGAACCAACCTCTAAATTATCTAATCAATCTACATAAAAAAGACAAAGAAAGTTGAAATTAGATGTAAGTATACAATTAAAAATGATTTAATTCAATTTAATTTATAATTTATCATATTTTAATTGTACCATATTTTGAGGTTGTGCACCCTCTTCTCTAGGACCTGTTTGTACATGCTCAACTACAAGACGTGTCTCATGCTATAAAAGAAAAAGAATTTAAAACATGTATTAGCTCATATTATATATATATATATTCAATTTAAAATTTAAAATTAAAGTTATTCAGAATATATAATTTGTAATTGACTTTAAATATAATAAAAAAAATTACCATGATATTTGGAGCCTGCTCTGCATGTCCTCCTATAGGTGTAGCTATGACTGGGTCAGGGTAGAAAGCTGCACTAACATAGTCCTATAAGATCAAATTTAAAGCATGTATACTTGAATTAGGTTAAAATATATATATTCAAGTTTGCACATTTTGTGTAGAAATATTTTTAAACCTGAAAATCAGAGGCCTCATGAGTAGCCACAACATCTAAGGTTTTCCTGAAGCCCATTCTCATTGTTGTATCAACCTACACATACATCTAGACATTTTTTATGCTTATAATATTTACAAGTGTGCATGCACATTTGATATATAGTGAATTCAAAATTCATAATTGTAACTACACTATTGTAACTTAAACAATTTACAATATAAATGTACCCGCCCTTGATCTATGACACTCGATAGTGGAGGAGGGCTCAACAACCCCTTAGGTGGAATCGACGTGGAAACCGATTGACTCCCCTAAACCAACATATAAATATTTTGAACACATGTTCATGATTCAATTATAAATTTAAAACTAAAGTTAAAAATCATTTCATAAATAATTTAGAAAATTGAAATCAAAATACCCCAAAAGGGTTATCGACAAGGACTGGTGTCAATGTATGTACTTGCTGAGCAAATGATTACCCCATCGTTAGTGCCATCTATACATCAAATAGTTTGATTGTTAAAATGTATTGCAAACTTTTCTTTGATATATACATTCAATAAAATTATTATAAAATCAACATGTAGATGCATATTTATACCTATGTCGTAGTGTCCTCAGGGTGATGGTTTGTTGTAAGAAATTATATAAATGAACTGAGGTGACCAGATGAACCACCAGAGTCTCGATGTCCACTCGCACTAGGTGTGGCATGGTCGGGTCCATAGCATAATTGGTGGAAACTAGTACATACATGTGGGGCCCTCGACACTCCTGGAGTGGTACTCAGACTAGCTCCATAATACACTCCTCCATCATCGTCGTCTCTATGCTCCCTACTCGCTATCGCATAAGCATACTGATCAAGGTCTCCAGCAAGCATACTAAGGGATCCTAATGTGGAGACCACCGCAAGCTGATGCACAGGTGCGAGAATGGGAGGACCAAGAGCAACAACAAGGGGTTGCACATGTATGAGGCATTAAGGATCAATCCTTTCCCCTAACCTCTGTTGTGGCATGCTGCCACCAACACCCTGAAATGATTTAAAATCAAAATAATTGGGCTTTTGCCCCATAAAAAACTCTACATATAGTTTCCTCAAAAAATACAATGGGACCTCTCGACTAGCATGTGGTGGACTATCAAAAACCATATACCATCTATTCCAAAACTATGCACTCATCTGAGGATGCACACACCAGCTCATGGATATTTTAGATTTATTGGCAGGAATGGGCTACCAAGTGACAGGGTCAAGAAAGTATGGGGCTAGGTGGACTTTTGTTATCTTAAGGTATAAAATTTATCTATACAATAGACTGTTTGCATAAAATTTTTGCATCTTCTCTCTCTCATTGATGCGTATCAAGATTAGAATCAATAGTCTTGATGACATCCACAACGTTTTGCATCGCAAATGCAAAATGTCTAACATAAGGAGGAATCAATGCTTGAATCTGCATAGCATTTATTTGATTCTAAATGGATGCAACCTGATCATTTATACAGGCTCACAAGTGAGCCTCATTAGATGCAGTAGGTGCTGGAGGGGGAGGTGGAGGTGGCTGAGGTGCTAGATTGAGGATATCATTGATGTTAAATTGATCCATGATGTCAAATATAAGTGCACCTGCATTAAATTATACAAAATTAACATACAAACTTACAAAATTAAATTTGTTTAAATAGGATGTGTACATTGTACATATACATACACATACATATACATTGATTGAACTTGAGCATGTGCATACAAAATTCAAAAGTTAACATGTACATACATTTAAAATAAAAAATATGATGCATAATTTGCATGCATACATCATTCAACTAAACTATGTACATACATACAAATTTCAAAATTTAAGATCTAGAACTATGCAATTTTAATACATGTACATACTAAAAAATAAACTTGAAACATTCACAAAAAGCTCATTTTATGTCTAAAGAATATATATATATATATATATATATATATATATATATATATTACATTTTTCCAACAGGACAAATCATGATCTAGTAGATAGTCATACAATATATACTATTATAAATTCATCATTAAAAGTTCATAAATTCCACCAAATTCATAAATTCATGTCTCTAAAAATATCCATCTGGAACCAAAATCATAAATTCACCTCACTAAAAATATCCATCCAACCAAATTTATAAATTCATCACATAAAATATCCATCGAACCAAATTCATAAATTCATAACTATAAGATCATTGTCTTAATTTAGAAACTATTGTGGCTCTCTACTACATCTCCTCATTTCTTTGTGTTTTCCTTTTCAGAATCGGAAGTTCTCTCCTCTAGCCATTGTCAATTCTCATCTAACATCCCATCCATAGCCCTAACAACATCAATAACGGTTTGCATCCTAGATGCAAACATCCTCACAGGTGGTGCGACACATTCTTCATTATGAATGATGTTGATTTGATCTTGGATGGTTCTAACATTGGCATTGATTTTTTCTTGCAAACAAGCACCATCGATTTCAGGTGGTGGAGGTGGGGGGTTATGAGGTGGAGTGGGTGGAGGTGGAGGTGAAGGTGGTGGAGATGGATGGCGTGGAGGTGGATTGCATATATTATTGAATCAATCCATGTGATCTCTAAGATATGAGTGAACCTGTATTAGATTTGTAATTTAATGTAAGATACATGTTTAGGAAATACCCTTAAACCATTCAATATAAATGGCCTAATTGAATACAAATGATAAAATATGTAAGCCGCATTTATGTCTAAGGCATGTTACTTGAATGAAAAAAACAATTAACTATTAATATAGGACAATTTATGAATGCTATAGGGTTTATGGTTTAAAGTTTAGGATTTAGGTTTTAGGGTAATAGGATAGCTTAAGGGGATCTGTGTAGTAAGGTCCTAGTACAAAATGGCATGGTTTAAGTGAATAAAATTTGGTGAAGATGCCTAAGGAAACCAAATTTCATTAAGGTCCTAGGCAACTTCACCAAATTTTATTCACTTTAGTCATGTCAGTTTGTCCTAGGATCTCACTAGACATAGATCCCCTTAAGCCATCCTATCACCCTAAACCATAAATCGACCAACCTAGATCATGATTTATCTCATTCATATTATAATCTTGCACGATCTTATTATTGTTAAATTTGATTGCCTTGGGAAACTTCACCAAATTTTGAGAACTTATTTGATCCCCTTAAGAAATGTCATATTAGGACCCCTTAAGACATCAATTTATGGTTTAGGGTGATAGGATGACTTAAGGGGATCTATGTCTAGTGAGGTCCTAGGACAAAATGACATGGCTCAAGTGAATAAAATTTGGTGAAGTTGCCCAAGGCAACCAAATTTCATTAAGATCCTAAGAAAAAATGATGGCTTTAGGGTTTAGGGTTTAGGGTAATAGGATAGCTTAAGGGGATCTATGTAGTAAGGTCCTACAAAAAAATTACATGGCTTAAGGGAATAAAATTTGGTGGAGTTGCCTAAGGCAACCAAATTTCATTTTAAGGTCCTAGGACAAAATGAATTCTTTAGTGTTAAGGGTTTAGATTATAGAGTTCGGGTTTAGGGTTTAGGGAACTTAAGAAGTTTGGGTGGCCCTTTGGAATAATGGACTTGCAAGTTAGTGCCTAGTTTATGAATATTTTTTATTTTATGAATAGATTGACTATTTTTGTAATATAAACACATAATTATGTATTATTAAGATTGAGTTTGATGTATATTTTAACTGGATATCTTTTTAATTGAATATAAGATTATTTTATTTAACATTTTTTTCATTAATATTTCCCACTTAAATGAATTTTATGATATAAAATGTATAATATAAAATTAGTTAATGTTGAATCAAGTATTTTATTTTGGATTGTTTGGAATTGAAAGAACCTAAAAGAAATAGAAGAAAAATATTTAGATTCTTTTAGTGTCTAGGTAACTAGTGAAAATTGAGATTTTAGACTAAACTAGAAGCCTAACTAACAAGTAATTGACTAGAATGAGGGTTAAGATTGTCAAAAGACAACATACAACACATGCAAACAAGAAATGGAAACAAGGAATGACTAAGAGAGATCAAAACATAAAATAGAAATGAATGTTGAATATTATCTAATTAAGTGACAATTGAAAATGGATTGTACACTTGGATTTAGGAATTTTCTAACTAAATTTGCAAACAAACATTGATAAAATTTATGAATTGTAACTATTCTTTAACATATTGTTTTCTAATCTAATTATAATTTTACATTGAAAGTAAAGTTTAACATATTGTTTTCTCCATACAATGCAAATGAAATTTAAAACATTTAAGAAATGAAAATGAATTTTCTTGAGCTCAAAATTAGGGTTTTCAAAATCAAATTGATTTGTTTGATTTCAATTTAGGGTCTAAGCAAAAAAAAATTGTTTCAATTCAATTTAGGGTTTCAATCTAAGCAATTAGGGTTTTTAATGCAATTTTTTGGTTTCATTTCAAACTAGGGTTTTAATATCCAATTTTTTTTGTTTGATTTGAATTCAAGGTTTCAAAAATCTTGATTAGGGTTTCCAAATGCATTTTTTTATTTCATTTCAATTTCTAGGGTTTTGAAATGTAATTTTTTGTTTCCTTTCAATTAGGGTTTTCAAATGTAATTATTTTTGGTTTGATTGAAGAATTTAAGTTTCAAAAGCTAAATTTTGTTTCTAAAATACAATTCAAGGTTCATTGCATTTTTTCATCTATTTCTACAATTCCTCATTTCTACTATTACGGGAAATAAAATGCTTAAAATGTCAAATAAATTAAAAAAAACATGCTAAAATCTATTATTCTATTAACAATTTCAATAAAAAATGAAAAAATGCTAAAATGTGGGGGTGGAGGCATACCTGGAGGCTGGTTTTACAGTCGTTGTCGCCCACCTAAATTAGGATCCCGTGCGCAGATAATATGAGGTTTTGTTCGTTTTTAAAAAATAAATACCATTACAAAATGAGATCCTGATTAGTACAAAACGAGATCCCAATTTTTAAAAAGCGGGATCCCATTTGACATTTATGTTTGGGATCCCGAAGCTAAATGGGATCTCGATTTTGGATCCTGTTTTTAAAAATTGGGATCTCGTTTTTGCAATGTCGATTTCATTTTTTTGGCTAAGGAAAAAACTTCCATGTTTTGTAGACTCAACTTTGTGCACTTACCCTGAGAAGGAAAAATCAGTGAACTTTATTAATAAAATAAAGGTGTTCTAGTTACAACTTAGAAATAGAGTATTACAATTTTTATTTTTAGTCACAAGACTGAAAATCTAAGTTACAATATTGCACAAAAATGACTGCAAGAAATAAACTTCTCCAAAAAAAATCTACAATGATGGAAACACATGCTTAGAGCCCATCAATGCAAGCACATGCCCCTTTCATCTCTTAAATCTTCTACAATGTGGGAAATATTCCTAGAGCAAGCTATAACATGTAGAATCCAAGGAGAGTGTTGATCGTGTCCCATATATGAAGCTCTCTCCTTCAAACCTAGCTAGAATATTTCCTCCTTTATATGCAACATTCCATCTAATATGAGTAACAAGGTGTTGCCTTTTCTATCATGAATGAAGTTATGCCTCAATACAACCAACGGAATTACTATTATTCTCAATTCAGAAAGAATAAAAGTGTATTGTATATTGCAAGTTTACAAAATTAAGTCCAAACATAGCAGAAAGATAAATCAATTAAAAGTTGCAGCCTTGTCAACAAATGGCTTAAACAAAGTGTTCAACATAGGCCTAAAATATGCATATTGAACCCTTGATTTCAAAACCTTGTTCAAAATTTAAGAAAGGTGATATGCTCATATTATAGAATGAAGTTGACATTATAGAATGTAGGCTATCAACACTAACTAGACTGGAACAACATTATCAACAAAAATTTCCTAGAAACCAAGCCCAAGAATTCCATCAGACTTAGACAACAAAAATGTCAACTCTGGTTCATGTGTTGTCTTAGTAAATAATTGCATCATGAAAGAATCCATTTATACATAAATTCCAAATTAAGTTGATGAGAGAAGATTTTTTATAGCCAACTGGGAAGCCTTAACATCCAAAAATTACTAACCTGATGTTTCACAATAAGTTTCCCAATTGTGACATCATGTTTACTTAAGAAACCATATATTGATCCACTGCCATATTGGATCTCATAAGATTCTCCTTCACAAACAATAAATAATATATATTAATTCTTTAGCAACTTCCTTATTATCCCCATGTAAGCAGACTAAACTAAGTGAGGTTGAGGGTTTGAAGTAGAGTACCATCTTCTTGGTATGTGCTTGACTTTGATCATGACTTGTATCTTGAATGAAAATAGCAAGCTAGCTACACTATAAAATCATTGTTAGAAAAATAACCACAAAATCCTCTTTAATTAAAATAATCCTTCTAGATATTTCAAGACAAGATATTTCAGTTAATTTCTAAGAGAGCTAATTTCACTATCCAAACATCAATCAATCTATTTACTGTATATAATTTTCCAAAATTTAGAATTTGAATGTAATGAAACTAACCATAATTTCCAAATATTTGACACCAAAATGTAGCACATGCCCCTTTCATCCCTTAAAACTTCTACAAAGTGAGCAATCTTCCTGGAGCAAGCTATAACGTGTAGAATCCAAGAAGAAGAGTGTTGATCGTGTCCCATATATGAAGCTCTCTCCTTTAATGCAGTCAACAATAACCAAGCCCAAGAATTCCATCAGACTTAGACAACAAAATTGTCAACTTTGGTTCATGTGTTGTCTCAATAAAGACCTGCACCATGAAAGTATCCATTTATACATAAATTCCAAATTAAGTAAATGATGATAAAATATCTTTGATATCCATCTGGGAAGCCTTAACAACCAAAAATTACTAACATGATGTTTCACAAAAAGTTTCCCAAATGTGACATCATCTTTACTTAAGAAACCAGATATTGATCCATTGCCATATTGGATCTCATAGGATTCTCCTTCACAAACATAAAATGATATATATTAATTTTTTAGCAACTTCCTTAATATCCCCATGTAAGTAGACTAAACTAAGTGAGGTTGAGGGTTTGAAGTAGAGTACCATCTTCTTGGTATGTGCTTTACTTTGATCATGACTTGTATCTTGAATGAAAAATAGCAAGCTAGCTGCACTATAAAATCATTGTTAGAAAAATAACCACAAAATCACTTTAATTAAAATAATCCTTCTAGATATTTCAAGACAAGATATTTTAGTTAATTTCTAAGAGAGATAATTTCACTATCCAAACAACCATCAATCTATTTATTGTATATAATTTCCCAAAATTCAAAATTTGAATGTAATGAAATTAACCATAATTACCAAAGTTTTGACACCAAAATGTAGTACAAAATGACTTGTTTGACAGCAAATGTGTTTTGATAAACCATATATACCCTTGATATATTAATTTAAATAACAAGGAAAGATCAAACTAGAGACAACAAGATAACATTCATTAATTCACTTCAACAAATAATTAAAACTAGAATTCAACCACCAATTATAACTTCATTCTATTGATCTTCAAAAATATTTTACAATACGTTTCAAAATTTTGTCCCGACTGACATGTCAAAAAGTGTCTTTTCAGTTACCCACTTTTAACATAAATCAAAAAGTCTCAATTATCATTGTTTACATAGGATTACATAAAAGAAATGGAAGATGAGAAATGGAGAGAAATGATTAGATGTTGAAATCCAAAGCACTCGCAAGATACGAAAGTCTGTTACTCATTGTAAGGTACATGTGATCATTCAAATCTGGCAAGGTCCTCTCTCCATGATAGTATCTTCAAGGCCTGGTACTTCACTGCAAGGCCTATTCTTCTAGGGGAGCTAGATATGTTTGCTCCCATTGGTACACTGTGTAATCATGAGGCCATTTGTACTCCTAGATTTTTTGTGTGTTGGCCAAGTGACTCTTCTATCTACTATCTAATAATGCTTTTCCATCTGTGATGAATTTTGAGTATCCAACATCCAGTGAAATTATTCCATCCAAGGTTAA
Organism: Sequoia sempervirens; assembly: GCA_007258455.2. Taxonomy (NCBI): domain Eukaryota; kingdom Viridiplantae; phylum Streptophyta; class Pinopsida; order Cupressales; family Cupressaceae; genus Sequoia; species Sequoia sempervirens. The sequence continues at coordinate 338,021,347 of VDFB02270651.1, forward strand.
ATTAAGGTGGTGAATATTTGTCTCACCATCCTTATGTAAATTAGTGAGGCAGTCTTGAACAATTTTTTTGAGCTCATCTATCCAATCTTGGATCCTTTTTGTTGATCATCATCCCTTAGTATCTTAGGTACGAACCACTGCTTTAGTGTGTGAAATGAATCCATTCTTTCCTTGATCTTTTGGTCTTTTGTAGATATGTATTGAATTTCATATGTGACCATTCAAACAATTTTCTCAGTAGGATTTAAAGTTGTGGGGGCCTCAACACTCCTTTATAAAATTCTTTACAAATTCATTAAGGTGTGATGTACAGGTTGTCATTTCTTGAAAAATGGGGTCCAATATAGGTACATGGACCTTTATATGATCAACTGCTTGTGACAAGGAGACATAACATTCATACACATTTTCCAATTTGTCCACAATTAGTTTAACCCTATGCTCCAAGATCCGTTTCAATAACCTGAGGGTTTCTCTCTTTGCTCTTTCCTTTGTTTCTTCATTAGTCTTTTTTAACCTCTCAATTTCTTGTTTTAGCACATTTACTTGTTCAACAATGATTGCACCTGTATCATTCTGGATGGCAGAGGGTTGGCATACTATTAATTCTATGCTTTCGGAAGGTCCCGCTCCCTTGAAATGCTCTTTCTGTAATGCCCCACCGTCCAATCCCCAAAGGACAACTACAACTATCAAATTACCACACAATTTTTTTTTTTGAAAGAGAAACATTATAATAAGATAAGTATGAACATACATTACATGAAAACAAATTATACATTTACAAAATCATCTACGTCCTCTGGGGTACACGGGATGGATTATGAAACCTAGAATCTTACCAAAATGATAGCGAATGAAATCAAAGGTTACATGAAAATAACATACAACCATCCATGATCAAAAAAGATGAAAAGATATACATCATTTATTACATTTCAATTCATAGTTCAATATTACAAATTGTGGAGCATATTTCCACAGATACAACACATCATGGATACACTAGTACATTACATATTGCCTCCCTTAAATCAACGGGAAGAGTACATCAAGTACAAGAATAGAACACCAAGGAAGAATAATGTGCAAAGTGTGGAACCATCTTCAACCAAGTGAAGCTCTAGAAACTCTGCGTCTGATTCTGCATCACAAACACAACCTAGGAACCCAATGGAGTGCATAGCACATTCCACTTGACCACGTGGGTCCGAAGACCCACCCCCCGTGCTAGGAGTTGACAAGGAAGACCCTCTACCAAAATAATCGGGTGAACAATGACAAACAAGACTCCATGACAAGAGAAATAACAACACAAAACAACATCCACTTCCAAAGGAACAAAGGAAACAAGGGGAAACAACAAGTAAACATAGTTTCTAAAGGGGTAGAGTGTCATCACATGGCTTGACATGGATTACCCAATGCGGATCTTCATAGGTTACCTACCCCTATCCTGGGTTACGCTGGCAACCTCAACCGATCCCTGGCCCCCATTCTTACACATGTGGAATCAACTCACCTTTTATGAAGACAAGGTGGTTGATTTTCCATTCCAGACCTTCTCGTCTCATCCCAAGCCTAAACAAGCACTTGGGCCATGAGAGAGGCATCCATTATCTTTTCTTAGTGTGACTTACTACCTATCCCCCCTAACTATTTATTAGGTTATCACTTGATTACTCAACTTCCGCACGAGTTACCCAGGATACCACTTAGGGTTCTGGCCCCCGTGGGAAGCCACTCTCCCTTACAACAATAAAATATCATAAACATAAACGGGGTAAGCCAACTTGCACAAAAAAATCAAGGCTAAAATAGTAAATACAACAAGTGAGGCATGCACCATCTCAGGCTAAAAAGTTCATAGTAAATCCACTTCCCAATGCAAGGCTAAATCCACAAAAAATCAAATTGAACATTAGAACCATAGTTCAGAAGATTCACCACAAAAACCAATCATGAAGCCACATTTTCCCCCTCCTCTGGAAGCCCAAAAGACTGACTACCCAAGATTCCCAAATGAGTGTAAGTCAAAGCGAATCATAGGTTTCAACAAAACTTCAACATAAATAATCTCCTCAAATCAAAATAACTCAAATGGGAGACAAAATGATATGGAACCATCAAAACCAAGCTTTAATTCCTCTAATACAATTAAAGTGATAAGTCTCAGAGGACACTTAGTTCGTCCCTTCCACATGTTAATCTACTATGTCATCTATCAATAAATTAAATTTATTTAAGTTAAACAAGCTACCAATCTCTAGTAATGATAACCAAAGGTAAACCCTAACAATGATCTATTTTCATTTACTAATTTTCTTTAAATTATATCTTCATAATAAATAAATTTAATTGGGGATCATCAATTTAACTTTAACAATTTACAAACTGTTTTCTCCAATTTGTAAACCTAATTTGAACATATATATTTATATAGACATCTAGAAATAACACCTAATTTAATCTTTTCATCTTTTTAGGAAAACAATTCACAGTAGCATAACTATATATATATATATATATATATATTAAATGATCTAAAAAACATAATCAATTTATATTTAATTTTTTAATTTTTATGCTTATTATGAAATTATGTAAAATAACTAAGGAACGCATTTACCATTCAATCCATTTACAATGTATTTAATATTATTATAATATCATTTAATGCGATTTAAGAAACTATATATATATATATCACAAAATTAAATCTACTTTTAGTAATCCAAACAAGATAATATCCATCAACCTGCATTTAAACTTTCTTTATATCTTAACTTTTCACTTAAGGGAAAATTATTTTAAACAATTAAAGAAAATATAGAGACAAATATCCTGCTACACTGGTCCCAAATTCATCAATAAATCCCACTATCATATTCAAAGTGATAAACTTACAGAACTTTTAAATCATCACAAAACTTAATTTACCCATACAAAATGTAGTTATTTAAATATCTAAGAACTATACAATTAACTTATAGGCAATCAAAGTAAATTTTTTAAAGAACATTCAACTTAGTCAATTACATTCCATTTAAACATTCATCATGAAATCATCAAATTTTATTTAACAAAACCATGTAAACATATTTTACTAATATCACACTATGCTCATAGTAAAATCACTTAGAAAATAAAAGGAGTTATTTAAGCATATCAACCATAAGAGAAAATACTCTTTTATTACAACATTATTTTCACATATTCCCCATATTACCATAAACAATAATTTTATTCTTTTCAAGAACGTAGAGAAACAAAATATCATTGAAACTACATATAATCCCACATTTAAATAGACATGACCGATGTAAATTTAATGAAATAAATAATATCACCCAAGCGATATTTACCCCTAAAAATTACACACAACTAATAAAATATAAATAAAAAAATACATAACCATGATCCCAAGATACATGCAAAACGGTTTTAATGAGAAGACTTAGTAACTTACAAGCAGATGGAAATGGCAAGTTTGCTCAGGGCGCAATACAGGGTCTGCATGGAAATTTATCAAAAGTTTAGAAAAACAGAGATATAATAGCATGGAAATTTTCTTTAAGAAACAAATTAAGAAAACAAGAGAAACTCGAGCATTCCATTACCAAGAAGGGGATAATTTACTTTCATAGAACTGAGAAGGAGAACATTGGTTTCCACTTGGAGGAAAATCTTTGCGTTTAGAAAAATCCTCCACCTAACTCCACTAAGCTTAAATTTATTAATTCTTTCCATCCCCGTAATAACTTTCATCCATGTTTTAATATTTTATTGGGTAGAATATTGTCACTTTATTTAAATTAAATCAAATATATATATATTAAAATTTACCCCCTTTCAATAATAATTAAAAAAAAATTATTTATTTTTTGAATAAATCCATAATTAAATAAGCAATATTATATAATTGCCAATTTAAAATTTTAGCAATATTGTAATTAAGATATTATTCTATTTAAATTATTTAGTATCGATAATTAAAATAATATTTATTTAAATCTACAAACATTTAAAATTTACAAACTAATTTAATATTTAATTAAATCCTTGACGTTTTTTTCACAACTCACATTAATAATTAAATTTAATGCTTAATTAAATTAATTTCAACAATAATAATAACCATCATTCAATTAAATTAACTAGTTAACAATAACGATAAGTATCAAAATCAAACAATTAACACATTAAAATTAACACTTAAAATGAACAACATGAAACAAAATGATACCATAACAAAACAGGATACTGATGGACAACATCGTCAAACAACGACGAGATGACGGACATGGATGGGGGATGCTTTCTTGTCAACTCCCTAAACCACATCATATCCATTGGGTATGTTGGGCATGCTCAGACCTGGCGGTGCAGGTGGAGTTGGTGCTCAATACCTGTAGTCTTGCATAAAACCAAGTTTTGAAACAACATATATATACATATATTCAATGTCAAACACACCATGAGAGAGAATTGCAGTGTAGCAGGGCACTCACGGATGAGCGATGCAACACCGTCTCTCTCACCCGAACCTCAACAATAACCATGTTCTAAACAACATCATCATCAAACAATAAGTAAACGACTGCATAAGCATAACATCAAACACTTATGTCCACATATCATAAGCAATAGTAGCAATGTCATAGACAAACAAGACCAATAAGCAGAACTGTCAACCAACCAAACAACGTGGTGAAACAATCACCAACATAGCCTCAAGTATGCATTAACAATAACAGTATCCAAACAGTATCATAAAAGTAACAGTAACACAAAAGGCACTACACTTTCAATTTCACATTTTCTATGAATAACCTATTCACTTCATCATTCATATTAGTTTGTGCTTTCTCATATTTCTCCAATCTAAGCTCCATACCTTTAAACGCATCCCTAGTAAACATTATTGAGTGCATTGTCATAGTAGTTGCCTCCAATGTTGATGTATCTTGAAGTGTCTTTACCATGGAAATCCCTCTCATTTCTTTTACAACATCAAGCAATCTTGGTTTTTCTATTTATTTTTTCTTTGTCCAAAAGGCTAGGGTTTCAATTCTTGGCTTGTAACTTGTGCTACCCATTCCCTCATCTAAATTGAATTCAGAAACCAACATGGGATCTTCTTGGCTTCTTACTTGATCTAGTAAGAATATCTTTTTTAACTCCATCCCAGGAATAATTAGTATATTGCTTTCTAAGACCAATTTTCTTGCTTCTTGGGGGCTAACAATAATTTCATTAATCCTAAGTTCTTCAAAATTTTGGGCAACAATTTGGTCATGTTGTGACTCCCCAGTGTCCATCTTATTAATTTGGAGTCTCTCCTCAAATTCTTTCATTTTCATCTTAAACCAAAAATCCTTAAACTCGGGAGCTTGAATAAATTCATCATCTTCAATAAATCTAAGGGCAATAATCACCCTTTCATCATCATGCACTTCTTGATCATTATGCCCATGTACATCCACTCTTTCTTCTAGTTTGTGAGCATTAGTTGCAAGCTTAGGTGGTGGCTAATCAACTTCATCATCTTTAAAATTCAAAATTACATCAGCTACCTCTTCAGTATCCCCTACTCCTTCACTTATTTCATATGCCACTAAGGGGGCCACTCCATGTGTCTTCTACCTTTTAGGATTTGGTTGCTCAGGGGATGCTTTTGATTGTATTGTGGCAGTGTCTAGTAGGGGCTCCGTGATGAAAATACCACTTGGTTTGATGGGAATCTTGGAGGGTTTGAAAGACTGACCCTTAGGTTTCTTTTTTGGTTCAACATATAATCTTTCAAAGTTGTCAATTATTAAGTTCATCCTTTTGATAGGATTCCCTTCTTCAACATAGAATCCTTGGAATCCAATGTCCCTTTTCTTCTTCTCCTCCTCAAGTCTCTTTATGATTTCCCACTTCCTCTTCCTTTGAAAAATTTCATGAGGTGTAAAGCAATTTCTTATTACATCTTCTTCATAATCCATTACATGGGTAATCCCGGATCTAGTGAGAAGTGTATGCTTTATAAAATTAATATTCCCTTCAATATCAAAGACCCTTTCTCCTATTGAATTCAATGAATACCTCATCTTCAAATAGTTTTGTAGTTCTTCAAGAGTGTCAGACCCGACTGATAGCTCCTCACATTTAGTTAGGTTAGGGAAGAATGTCCCCGTTTTCTATCTTTTCATAACATCCTGCTCCATCCATAACATTTGCCACATAAATTCTAAAAATGCAATTCAAATAGAAACAAATTTAGGTATAACATGTGGGGCTTGAGGACACCCATAGACCCTTATTACTGTTTGGTCTGCTAAGAAGAACCAATCACTTAAATTGTGAGTGTGTCCCTGCTCTAGCTTCAATGTTAAAGGTCTTAATAATTGCATGATTTTATTAGGAAATCTAGGTGAAATATGACCAAGAATGGCCATGAACTTTATTATGAAATCATGAAATATTACATAATCACTATTTTTACATCTACTATCCGAGATGTAACACTAGTTTTGTACATGCAGCCTAATCCCTTCATCATCAGTCATTCCCAAACACATTCATTTAGTCCATCTGTTTCTGTTTTGGTACAATATTAAATGACACAACAGAGAGTATTTCCTGAAAGTGATGGGAGCTAAGTTCTCTCTTACTTAAAAAAATCCCTCATGTAGCCCTTTCTCAATTTCAGCAGCAAAGTCATACTCAATGTTGACTTCAAGATTTTGTATCTTCATTGCCATCATCATGAGATAGGTTGGCATCCTCTCTTCAACATCTATTCCAAGCACTTGGAACAAAGAAAAATAAGTTCTTTTGAAATATACTTGGAAGTATTCTATGGAAAATGGCTCAATTTGTGAGGGGGAGATAGGTATCCTCCTATTGTTTACACCCCTTTTCATGTGTAAAGGAATTTCATCACTCCTGTAGGTTTTTCTCAATCTCCTATAATCCTCCTCAATTTTTTCCAAGTCGATCTAAGTGATAGCTTGCTTGTTTAACATAAAACACTCTATACTTGCTTCTTTATTCAACACCACTACTGGTGAACCATCTGGAATTCTTATAGTCCTAGTAGTCGGGTGATAATATTGTGCCAATACTTTAATAAACTCAACATCTACGAAGACATTTGAGACTACCAATTTGGCTAAATCTAAGGTCCAAGGATTCAAAACTAGAATCTTGTCATCCCTTTTTTCATAGAAGTACCAAAATAGGCCCCACCCTGAGATAGGGATAATTGGGTCTCTACATCCATGGGTTGTATCTTTAAACACCTTTTTGAATCCTTTGTTTATAGAATTAGGTAACACATCTAAAATGGATTATTGTAGGGACCTCTTCTCTCTTTTAGAAACTGTGGACTCTTCCTTTTTACTCACAAGTTGACTTCTTTTGGGTGGCATGATGAAGAATTTACTCGATACTTGATTTCTTTAAGTGTCTACTTGTAGAAGGAAATTCAATTCTTATACACTTGCTACAAAGGGTTTATGTGAACTTATTGGTGAAATAATAGCTACAGATTCTTCTCACTTGAACTCCCTTGCCTTTGATATGTTGAGCTATGTGATTGATTTCCAAAATTTCATTGATTCCCAAGTAATATTTGCTACTAAGCTCGGTCACCTCACTATTAATGTCAATTCATGCAAAATATTTCTTAATTTTCCCATATTTCGAGTTTGAATACATGCCTTTGATCTTGGGAAATCAAATGGTGTAATCATTAAATGCTTTGATAGCTTGTACCGCAGTACCATTCTGTCATTTCAAGACCACTATAGGGTAGCGTTAGTAGTACTGCCACCATGCACACACCCCTTTGGACTCTCGCAAGATGATGAGTTAATTCTAGTAGTTGAGTGATTGTTCACCGTCATACCACTTTGTCATATCAAGACCGTTGCGGGGTAGCAGTATGGAAGGGTTAGCAGTACCACCACCTCGTGCACACCCCTTTGGACTCTCGTAGGATAGTGGGTTAGTTCTAGTAGTTGAGTGATTGTTCACCGCCATACCGTAGTGTCACTATTTACCCCTTGCGGGGATGCAGTTTACTTTAGTTGTTAACATGTTCTCACCGCCACCCTGCGCTATTCATATTTGGTTGCCACAGTATTGCGGTAAGAATTTGTACATTGACCTATATGTCCTGCTATCCCGCGTATACCTCTATTGACTACTGCAGTAGTGCGGTATTGGATTTTATTATGAATGTAGTATTTTAGATATCATTTTATTGAAAAGATTGAATTTTTTTCTAATTTTGCAGTCTCTCAGTTTTAGTTTTTAGTGTTAGTTAGACCTAAGAGATCATTTATTTGTTTGTAATGAGGAGGCTTAGTTCACCTAATGTTAAGATATCTATATGTATTATTACATCACATATGTTCATTATATGTTTGCATCGAGAAAACATATAGGACATACAAGAAATTATATTCTAACTAAACAAAATTAATTTCAAAATTTCAACCAAAGTAAGAAAACTAAGAAGAATGATTGAACCTAACTTTAAATGCACTTGAAATCAACAATGAACATCTCAAGTTTTGTATACAATGTACTAGCAGAATAATGATGATTGCATTCAAAAATATATTAGTAAAACAACAGTGAATAAGCATACATATACACAGATCTTTATTACATTCAATAATAAATTACACCATACATATAACTAAAGTTTAGGTGACAATCTAACCTCTTAAGGTGACAAAACATCATCATAATCATCTGCATTTCCAATATGATCAGAATCTTGATCACTCATATCTACATCTACTTGATTTTCTTCCTCATCTTCATTTGTGACATGTAATGCATTCTCTCCCAATCTCTTCATTGGTAATCAAAATGTCTTCTTCAAACACTCCATCATCGTCCTCATCCACTTCTTAAAATGTTTCTTGTAAATTAACATATTGCCCATCAAGCATTATATCAACAACTTCGATGAATGTTTGTTTTGAACGAGACTCTGTTTGAATGACATATGACCATCCTGGGCTTCTTACAACATCAATTAGAAATGATTGGTTAATTTGAAGAGGGGAAACATATGGCTCATCCATCTCTGATAAAAATTGTCTTGTATTTGCATGTACAAATCCATACTCATCAAATTGTACTGTGGATGGTCAAATCCACTTACATTTTAATAATATAGGACTATTTTCACCATAGTCCACTTGAATAATTTCTTGGATGAATCCAACATAAAATTTCTTCTTAGTTTCATGAAGAAATTTGGCACTAACAACACAATCACAATTTGTCTTTCCTTTGTCTTTTTCTTCCACTCTTAAATGACTACCATGGCCCACATTCCACTAAAACGCATAGCCCATAAATGTGGAGATTGTGAAAGCTCACTTTCCTCTGTTATTATATCTTGAACTTCTTCTTTTGCATCACTGACTGCATTAGCAATCCATTCTTCAAATTTTGGAAAAGAATCACCTCCAATCAAATCAGCATGACATCTGCACTTTTGATGTCGATGTCGCATCCAAGGTTGATTGTATTCTTCATATTTTCTACTTAGAATATTAACGTACAAATAGTAAGATTAATAATATAAATGTGTAAATTCAATTGAGTAAATAAATTATTGTGTATTTTTTTTAACTTGTGCCACTTATCGAATGAAGATGTGTTTTGAAGAATATAGGAATGTATCACACTTCTTTCTTGATGTGATAACTTGAAGCGACATCCATTGCCTTCTAATACTTCACTTGCAACTGTCTCTTCTTCGTCATCATCCCATACACGTCGATTGACATTTTTAAAATCATTCATATATTTTGTGCAAATCCCATGGCCTCTTGCATTGAATATCCCTTAGACATGGTGCCTTCTGGTTTTTCCCTAGTACAAACATTTTTTTTCAAAACCTTCATAATCATTCTATAGGATACATCCATCTTGTTCTTATCAGGCCACAATGCTTTATTTCATATTGTAGATGTATCAAAAGATGCATAGAAATGTTAAAGATTGTTGGTGGAAATTCCCATTCTAGACAAAGGACTTCAACAACCTCCTCCCTCAAACTATCAAAGTTCAAAGGATCTAATACATGTAAACTAATTCTCTTTAATATTAGGCCCAACCTCATAACTTCCAATCTTGGCCCGTTTTCCAACAATAGGTAAAATATTTTCCATTATGACATGATAGTCATAGGTCTTGAGGCCTCTTAATCCATTAATGTCAGTTTGGCTTCTAATAATACTACTTACATATCTAGTGGGAAAGTGAGTCTAAGACATCAACTGTAAGAATTGTGCACATTTTTCCTTTGTCCAGACATAAGGAGCACTAGGTTTTCTATATTTTTCATCATCACATTTTTCAACCCAAATATTTCGACGAATATTTAGTTTTTGAAAGTCTTCATGTGATGGAATAGTATGAAAAGCACCAAAAAGAGTTTCTATAATAGCATAGGCTATACTTTTCTCAGTATGCATAAATTCAATAGTATGCCTAATGGCTATATCCTTAAAGTATGGAAACTTATAGAATATGCACAAAAATTTTACACCGCTTTCATTACATGGATCATATCTACTACCAAAAATCTCATCATTTTCAATAAATGACATTATTTTTTGTCCATTCTCAACAATGTAATCACCTATTATTAGCAATAGTGCTTCATGATTCTATTCTTGACCATTGAATCATGTTTTTTGATGACGATATGGATGATCCATTTTAAGGTAAGCATAATGTCCACAATAAATACACTTACGCAAACTTCTTGAGTGCCTCACAAAATCCTTAAAGTTGCAAGCAGGACATCCATGGTATCCATGAACACTAAGACCAAACAATGTGCCATATGTAGGAAGATCATGAATCCTAAACAATAAGGAAGCTCTTAAAGTGAATTTGATTGAATGACCATCCCTTAAAGATTGAATTGCTTCAATTCCTTTCCATAATTCCATTAGCTCATCATATGATGGCTCTAGATAAGCATCAATTGTATCTGAAGTCACACTTTTCTTTCCTAGTATAATCAATGATAGCATTAAGAAAAATGGTTTAGTTGATAACCATGAAGGCAAGTTATAATTTATTAAAAATACTGGCCAAGTTAACTACTTAGTACTTTGATTTTAGAATGGGTTCGCCCCATCTAGAGCTAAACCCAACCTTATATTATGAGGATCTTGAGAAAAATTAGGCCATCTATTATCAAATTCCATCCACATCTTAGAATCAAGCACATGTTGTTGTTTTCCATCAGTGCTCTTATTTTGGGCATGCCATTGCATAAGTTCAACAATGTCTTTGCACCTATACATTCAGAGTAATCATGGGATTACCGGAAAGTGGCAAAGAAACTTTCTAGGAACCACAACTGATTTCAACCCTTGTCTATACCTCTCATCATGACATTTCAAACATTCACTCACTTGCAAGATTCTTGCAAAATAATACACAACCATTCACACATGGGTGGATGTTTTCATGCCCTAAGCCTAGCTTAGTGATTTTATTTTTACATTGAATTCATTTTGTTGGCAATGTGGAGTCAGCTAGTAACAACGAACTTAATAATGCTAATAATTGATCTACACTCTCATTTGTCCAACCAAACACCACTTGCAAGTTAATAATTTGAAGGATTGTTGTCAAATGACTTAACTTGTAATTAGCATACATAGGCTTTAAAGCGTCCTCCATAAATTTGGCCCAATCATTGTTTAGACCCTCATTCAACATTCTATCAACTTCAAACCCTTCGTCTAACATTGTTGCCTCTTCATCTATGTTTAGTGCCACTTCATCTATGTTTGGTGCCACTTCATCTATGTTTGTTGCCTCTTCATCTCTCACACTTTGCAATTCTATCATATCTTCATAATAATTGTAATTCCAAGGGCTTATACCACTATGCCCATATCTTATCATATGTCGATAAATCTGATTTTTTTTTCTCACCTTTCCACTAAGACAGTCATTACATGGACATGGATATTTTTCCATGTCCCTCTCATCGGCTACTCTCTCATCAAATGCATGGTATTGATTCGCAGTCAACCTTCGATGTCAACTAATCCATTTGTAATGTTCTACACATAGCAACAAAAATTTGTAGAATAAGAGACAAAATATTATTTTTTAATTGAAAGGCATTTCCATAGCAATAGAGTTATAGAGAGAGAAAATAAAATAGAGAGTTTAACTAATGAATTGTAAAAAATAGATTTTTTTAGTTTATATTCAAATTGTTGATTACATTGCATTGCACATCTTTCAAACTCAAAGCATTACTTCACATTGCATAACTAATAACTAGATGTTGATAGATGACAAAAACTATTTATTAAAGGCATTTCCATAGCAATAGAGTTATAGAGAGCAAATAAAATAGAGAGTTTAACTAGTGAATTGCAAAAAATAGATTTTTTTAGTTTATATTCATATTGTTGATTACATTGCATTGCACATCTTTCAAACTCAAAGCATTACTTCACATTGCATAGCTAATAACTAGATGCTAATAGATGACAAAATTTCAATTACAATATAGTTTTTACAAAGTCAACCTAAGAAGTTATGCAATTAATTTTCATATTGCATAACTAATAACTAGGATCATATGCCAATTGCATTTGCTTGTCATGGCATTCCATGAGACCGCGTTTCTTTAAGGCATTTTTTCAAAAAGTTCACTACCTTGTCTATGCTACCACATTTTTCATACATGTCTACCAAAGAATTTTATCAAATAGTTCATTGTCTTGTTGCTATGGCTAAAATCCTAAAACAAGTGCTTTCAGACAAGCTATGGATGCTTGGTAAAAATCTATCAAAGCATAATAGTAAGCAATAGCATAGACAAGGCATTGAACTGGTTGAAAAAATGCCTCAAGGAAATGTGGTCTCATGGTGATGGAATGCCATGACAATCAATAACAATTCGCTTGTCATGGAATTTTTCATGGCATTCCATCACCATGAGACCACATTTCTTTGAGGAATTTTTTCCAAAGTTCATTGCCTTGTCTATGCTACCACATTTTTTATACATGTCTACCAAAGCATTTTATCAAATAGTTCACTGCCTTGCTACTATGCTAAAATCCTAAAATAGGCGATTTTAAAAAAATTATGGATGCTTGGAAAAAAAAATCTAAGCATAATAGTAAGCAACACGCTATGGTCTCATGGTTTTTTTTGGTGCAAAAATTAGTGTGATTTTATTTGCATTTTTTTGTAGGTTTTAAACGCTTTTTTTTTGGCAATTTTATTGTTTGAAATGGGGAAAAATCTTTGTGGTCAGTTCTATGAACTTTTAAATTGTAGGATTCCCACAGTTAATGAAAAAAATAGTGTTCATGAAGGAATGAAAAATATGCATAGAGCCTTTGAATTATACCCGTATTGTGTAATGGCATTGAATCATTTAGCAAACCATTTTTTCTTCATAGGGAAACATTTTCTTATGGAATAGTTGATTGAGATATAGCTCTTGTTTCAATTGACCACCCTCTCATGAAATCTCATTCATATTATAATCTTGCACGATATTATCATAATAAAGGTGATTATGACACAATTGGCTGCTACTACATGGCATCAACCAAGGAAAGCCAAAGGCCACAAGATTTTATGGACAGGTTCAATTGAAGCTGGGAGATCTTAAGAGTTCTCTCTCAAATTTTGAAAAGGTTTTGTAGGTCCACCCTGAGAATTGTGAGAGCTTAAAAGTTGTAGGCCATATATATGCTTAGCAAGGGCAGGCAGAGAAGGCTTTGGAAAATTTAAGAAAGGCAACTCTCATAGATCCACATAATGCCCATGTATTTATCAAGATGGGTGAGTTATTAATATTGTCAAGACCCTAGTGCAACCTTAGATTATCTTAAGACACCAAAGTCTCTTTTGAATAAGAGAAAAGAAGAAGTACCCATTCAATTGTTAAACAACATTGGGGTTCTTCATTTTGAGTGTGATGAACTAGAGTTGGCCCAAAATTTTTTATGGAGGCATTAGGAAATAATGTTCTACCTCTACATAAATCTTTGTGGTCCATTTTGTGAATTTTTTACTTGTAGGATTCTCATAGTTAGTGAAAAAGGTAGTGTTCATGAAGGAATGGAAAATATGCATAGAGCCTTTGAATTATACCCGTATTGTGCAATGGCATTGAATCATTTAGCAAACCATTTTTTCTTCACTATAGGGCAACATTTTCTTGGGGAATAGTTGACTGAGATAGCTCTTGTTTCAACTAACCACCCTCTCATGAAATCTCATTCATATTATAATCTTGCACAATCTTATCATAGTAAAGGTGATTATGACACCACTGGTTGCTACTACATGGCATCAGTCAAGGAAAGCTAGAGGCCACAATATTTTTTGGAAGGTTCAATTGAAGCTGGGAGATCTTAAGAGTTCTCTCTCAAATTTTGAAAAGGTTTTGGAGGTCCACCCTGAGAACTGTGAGAGCTTAAAAGTTGTAGGCCATATATATGCTCATCAAGGGTAGGTAGAGAAGGATTTGGAAATTTTAAGAAAGCCAACTCGCATAGATCCATGTGATGCCCATTCATTTATCAGGATGGGTGAGTTATTAATATCGTCAAGACCCCAGTGTAGCCTTAGATTCTCTTAAGACAACAAAGTCTCTTCTAAAGAAGAGCAGAGAAGAAGTACCCATTCAATTGTTAAAAAGTATTGGGGTTCTTCATTTTGAGCGTGATGAACTAGAGTTGGCTCAACAAAATTTTATGGAGGCATTAGGAAATGGCATTTGGGCTGAATTCATAAATAAAAGCCCCAGTGCCAATTCTGTAGTTTTTCCTGTGCTCTTTAAGGATATGAAATTCTTCCATTGACTAGAAGAAGGTGATGTTTCACTTGAGTTACCATGGGGTAAAGTCACAACACTATTTAATCTTGCTAGGATATTTGAATAGGTACCTGATACTGAAAAAGAAAATCTTTTAAATACAGGCTAATATTGTTCAAGTTTCCTGATTATGTGGATGTATCTCTAAGTCTTGTAGCCATGACTCAGGATCAAAATGAGATCCAACTATGCCTAGAATTGATTGGGGATGCACTTAAGGTGGATAAAAACTCATCAAATTCTTTATCTATGCTTGGAAAAATGGAACTAAAAACAAATGACTAGCTTAAAGCAAAAGAAACAATTAAAGTTGCACAAAGTGAATCAGATGCAAAGAATTCTTATGTTGACATTTCACTTGGAAATTGGAATTATTTTGCAAATTTTCGCAATGAGAGGAGGGATCCAAAAGTGGAGGCACAACATCTTGAGAAGGCTAAAGAACTATATTGTAAAGTGTTGGCACAGAGACCAGGAAATGTTTATGCTGCAAATGCGGCAACCATTGTGCTAGCTGAAAGGGGTCAATTTGATATTGCAAAGGAAATATTTACACAGGAGCATGAAACAACTTTGTTTGGATGCATGATGTGCATGGGTAAATCTAGCATATGTGTACTTTGCACAAGGGTAGTTTGTGCTTGTAGTGAAATGTATCAAAATTATTTGAGGAAATTCTATTTTGGCACTAACACCCAAATTTTATTATATTTAGCTCAAACACATTATGAAGCAGAATAGTGGAAAGATTGTAAAAGACCATTATTAAGAGTAGTAGATTGTAACTTCTATAAGTTCCCAATCAAAAAGCTATAGATTTTGTGTTTAATGTAATGAGGGTTTTGAATTACCTCTGAATTTGTTGCAGAGGGCGTCCCCAAATCTGAATTCGCTACAGAGGGCCTTGTCAACATCAAATTCGTTGCAACAAACTCTGAATTCCTTGCCCTTTCCTACCTTTTTAGAAGTCTCTAGGTCCCTCCAAACAATCTTTATCACCCAATATGCAATACCCAAACTAGTGTAGTTGTCAGACGAATAATTAATCAAACCAAACATTTTTTATCTCCAAACAATCTTTATCTATGAATTATATGAACTGTTGTTATAACTCAAAACACCTTAGGCTAAACAAAAAATGAATCGTGCACGTGCAACACACTCCCACCCTATGTTTCCTGAATTTTTTTTTTAATTTTGTCTTATTTGTATTTGTGTGACTAACTATTTAGTCATTTTTATTTGTATGACTAAATAACTTTTTAGTCCACGACCAAATTAGTCATTTATTTACTCATTTATAGCTAGTTGTAAAAAAATAGTAGAATTTAGTCATTTTTAGTTGTTGTGACTAAAAGTTTTAGTCACCTAGTCATTTATTTTCCAGATTCTACTAGTGTATGTAGGACACAACACCAAGCTTAGGGAAGGTTAATTTTATTATGAGGATACCAAACCAATCTCTTCGTCGAAGGGTAGGGCCTTTTACTAGTTTGGTAGATGTGCGAGGGACCATAGTTAGTCCATGGTTGGCAGAAAAGCGCTTGAGTGATGCTTCTCCTCATTAGTAGGTGGCCAAGATTTGATGGAGGGCACCTAGACCATTCATATACCTAGTGCCAGTGAGCTCATTGAAGCTATGGAAGTATTTATGTATCCATTTCTATGGAATATTGTGAAAGAGGAAATGCAATCATGAAAATTATGTAATATGAAATCAATACTTTGAAAAGTTGAAATAATTTTTTGTAATGCAATGGGAAAGTTTGGAATGATGTTTATTTCAAATGTGCATATTATTCTTATATATGAAAATAAAATTTTTATTGCTAAGTGTTGGCATTGTAATTTATTTACTTGAGGTTAAAAGAAAAGTAAAATTATTTGGTAGAACAATGGGCATGTTACAGAATAACTATTTATAAATTAACATTCATATGCCAATTTATTTATTATTATTTAATATATACTAACCTATATGCCTATCTAATAATGTAATATTCCAACATTCCCCCTCTTATTACATCACTCCAAACAAAGGGTGGAACATTGCAAGAGTTTGTCACAACCCTTCTGGAGACTTCAATCCTCCTCGCTCACCCAAGAAACGTTGAACTGAACACATTAACGGATCTCTTGATTGTCAAACCTATAAAATAGGTCTTTGAATTGAGACATACTCCATTATCCAAAAATACACCACTCCTCTTATGAATCGAGACAAACTCTATTATCTATGAATTGAGACTCACTCAATTATTCATTGTAACAAAACCACCAACCAACTATGAATCGAGACTAAATCAATTATCCATAGTAACACACCTATATTTGTGGATCAAGACTAACTGAATTATCCACAAGTACACGCTTGAAATAGTATGGATTGAGACAAACTCGATTATCCATAGGTACCACTCACCAAATTTGTAGATTGAGACATACTCAATTATCTACAAACAAAAAAAAATCTATCATGCCCCCCCATTGCTCTATGAAGGGACTCGAGATGAAAGATGAAACTGGTGTTGCATCTCATGTAGTGTATCATCTTTGAGCGAGAAGCTAACTAGAGGTGATATAATACCTCATGTCTCCAATACCTCCAACCTCCCATAAAGTCATCTTTATGCTCTATCTAGCAAATATTACATGTGAGTCTTTGAGAAATTTGAAACTCTTGCCAGGAGATGGCCTCAAGAGTACAAACATAAGGCAAGATGATAAAATATTTATTTCAAAGTGTTGGATACAATGTGTTCCAAAAAGATTATAAACCTT
>VDFB02270651.1:338039123-338084321 GCA_007258455.2 Sequoia sempervirens
CTATGTTTGTAAAGGTATGTATTCTTGTTGTGAGTACTTGTGAATTTATGTAATGAAGTGGGATCTTTATTTTAATATGATATGGCATCTTGTTCGTATATTTTCAATAAAAGAAAGAAATTTTTTATTGCAGTGACTTGTTAGCACGTTTATTTACTCATATGATGTAAATTTATAAATTTTTACTGTATTGAAGGGTTGGCACGTTACAATCTTGAACCCAAAACAGGTTTGAAGGGGATCATGAAACCCACATATAGCCAGATTACAGTGACCATATTCCCTCACAACACAACAGGTTTTAACGAGGTCCTTAAACCCACATCTCACACTGCTCAGAACAACTAGTTCTGAGCCAAGAAAAAATACATCGACATGGAGAAGACACCCAAAAAACCAAAACTAAAACTTCCCAAGAGGGAAGCCAAATCTCTAGATTGGATTAAACATGTATAACCACTCCACCTCTCTAGGGGAGTAAACCATCATAACACATCACTAGAAAGAAAACCTCTTACCAAACCATCAATCCAAGCAAGCCACCCCCAACTCCACCTCAATAGTTGGCTCCCCTCTATTGGAGTAGCTTCCACGAAAAACCTTACTACCAAAGCCACCATCCACCAGAAAACACAAACTTCACCTTAATAGGAGTGAGGTTCACCTCAAAAGGAACTGTAGGTGAGAAGGCCAATAGAACAATAAACTTCCTAGCAAATCCACAAAAAAAATCTCCACCTCTACAGGAGAGATCATCATCATAGTGGTCTTCACCTCAATAGAAGACATGAGTTGTAGACTTAGACAGGAAACCAACCCAATGGTAGAAAGGAGCAACACAACAACCATAAGTAGCTTGGAAACAAAAGTACACAAAGAAGTTACCATCATAGTCCTACGCATAAATTGAAGAAACTTTTGAGTGTTTAAGATACTCAATTTGAACAGTCCAACCAAGCAGAAAACTAGAATCCTCAAAGAAGACACCATAACAAACTTTCTCATAAACAAAGGAAATTTTTGAGCACTAGAGATATACTTTATGAATAGCCTAGACAAGCAGAGAATAAAATCCATTAACCAAAATAAAATCTGGGATATTAGGAAAAAATCCATTTGAAAAACCCAAAAAAACTTCTTTGAAGAAGCATGGAAAAAAGTACACCAAACAGATTTCAACCACAGAACAAAGAGGGCATCCTCAAGATCTCCAAGCCAGGAGAGAAGAGCAACACAAGAAATAGAGATAAGAGCTCCTTTGCACCCATAGAAATAACAAAACACCACAAGCAGAGGCAAAAGACAAAAAGTCTTCCCAAACCCAAAAGAGGTCTCCAACCACCACGACCCACTAGTCCCAACCACCATCAACACCTAGACACCCCAACACCAAAGGTGTTGAACCCATGAAGAATAGAAAGAATTAAACCAAAGAGAGGGTGGAGGGGACAACAGGGAGGCACAAACAGTCAAAAGACCAACAATCAAACAAAATAAAACACCAGAAGAAGATGAAGGCATAGTAGCCTCCAACACCACAGCCATGAAACCACCCTGAAAGCTAGCATCAACAACCACATCTACAACCAGTCTCAAACAACAAAAGAAACCCAAATGTGAGGAAAGAAACCAAACACCAAACACCAAAGCCATAGCATAGCCGACCAAGCTGCCAAGAAGCCAAAGAAAAACACCAGAAACTGCCAACGCAGGGGAGAGTAACACAGGAGAGAAAAGAACAACATTGTTGTCATCATCATCCAATTCACCATCACCAACGATCTCAGAAGAATTCAAACCACCTGCTCAGCTCCTATTCCCGCCCGCTCGCTCCATCTAGTTAAAATTGATATTAATTGGCCATGTTATTTTGTAGTTTTATGGTGGTTTGAGCTCATTTTGTGGATTTTTCAAGGAAAAATATTCAAATATACCTTCTTGGGCATGGGATTTGGGGAGTTACAAGTTATGACAACTAATTTATTGTTCTACAAATTTTTCATGAAGAATTTGGATGCCCAAGAGGAAATGGTTTGGATTTTTCAATTCCGGGGCTCCTATTTGTGAGGAAATGGCTGCTTTTTTTTGGCCAATCATGGATGGAGGTTACAAAAAGATGCCTTTTCAACATTTAATTATTTTTAATTCATTTTTGAAAGCATATTTTTCATTTTCAAGCATAGAAAATTGGGAGTTAAAGGAAATGTTTGGAGGAGTTAATTTATATGCTTTATTTTGGTCACTTTTGGAGGTTGTTGCTACGATATTGAAGCTGATGCTTCCCAGGTGTGGATTTTCTTGAAGAAGGTGGAAAATAAATTTTGATGCAATTTTTGAAGGTGTGTTGCAATAGAAAATGGATTATAAAATCCATGGTTGAAGATCAACAAGTTGGTGATTGAAGATTGCAGATTGGAGAGCTAGTTTCACAGTGCAAGGAGATGATTTAAAGAAGAAGAATTGTATATTGATTTTTGAGGTTGTTTGATTTATCATAGCAGATTCTAATATGTTTTTTATTAATTTATTTCATCTTGTATGGCTGCAAAAACTTGTGTAATCATATTTTATTAAAGTTGTGAAACTTTGTTGCAAGTTAAATAGAGAAGATTAATTATGTTGTTACAAAATTTTACATCTTGTTTGTTGTTGGTGGTGTTGAATGATTTTGTGTGAGGGTTATGTGATTTTTCCCTTCATCAATAGGGTTATTTGAAAAGAGATAGTAAAGGGGTGTCAATTTGACAAAGAAGTAGTTGTTGAGGGATGCATATTATTATTGAACAACTAAGTATTAGTAATAAAATAGGAACAAAAGAGAGATGATCTAATTGATCATGGTAGTGGATGTTGAACATCCAAAATACTGAGAGGGGGGGTGAATCAGTATTCCATAAAACCATTCACATAAAACCCATTTAAACATTACCACAAATTTGACCAAATCAACAAGAGAGAACATGGAATCAAGACTATGCATCAACGCACAAGAACTCCAATATTTTTATGTGAAAAACCTAAAATGGGAAAAACCACAGTGAGGATTAGCTCACAATATTCTATATCCAGATATAGAATATTACAAGGGCTCACTGCCAAGACTCATTTTCCTTGAAAGGTCACATCCTGAAGTACATACAAAAGATTTGGCTTACTACCAAGTTACAAAAGAAGTGGCTCACTGCCAAAAGCATGAACTGGTGAAAATGCACCTTCCTTGTGTTGGGGTTCAATTCCAGTGAAGCACAATACATGGACAACATGCTTATCTTCACATCTCACACATATCCATTCACATCTTTGTCTTCATGTATCTTTCACACATTCTTCCTCTCTACTTCACTCTCTCACCTCTTGTACAATGTCTTACATATATACATATATATACCAATGTTTATTAATTAGGTCAGCCTAATCAACTCTTTCAGAATTTTCCTCATCTTTACACATTAGTATTCAACATGGACCTAAGATAGATCCCATTATACACACATAAAAAACTTCTCAATATTGATGCATAATTAGGTCGGCCATAGTTAGACTAAAAACTCAAAATATACATGCAATCCATCAAACGTGTAACACAAAAGAATGTTAGCATATTGAATTCTTCCTTAGATGAAATCAAACTACTTATCTTCAACATTCTACAATAAGGTAATCAAATATGAGAAAATGTGGAATCTCCCACATCAGTATATCGTATGAAAACTCAATGTAGACTACAAAACAAAATATTGTCATTCATATCTTCCAAAAGCCTTCATATCTCATTATGAAACTCCAAAGAAAGATGTATCTTGTAGTTTCAAACCTGTGTACAAATTCTTGTGATGATATCTTTTTATGATAGAATCTAGACCAAAAATTTGGCGTATAGAGCCAATGTATGAGTATGACACTGTTTCCAAAACAACTAGTAATTGTACCTTTCCAACCATACAACTTAGTTAGTTGAAACCATATCAACGGATGCAACTGATATCAAGATGAACCATATTATCAGCTTCAAAGTAGATCTTACACAAAAAGGATAATTTGGATCAAAAAATTGGATCAACAAACTTTTATTAGCAAAGCAACTAAAAACTGATAAACATCAAAATTCCATTGAATAAATTAGCCAAATTCCACTTTTTGACATCAATGAAAATCTCTCAATTTCCAACAATCTCTACCTTTGTCATTGATGGCAACACACGATGTGAAAACCCAAAAAAACTTCTTCCTGGATTTCTTCTTCAAAGAAAATTTTCTTGTTTTCACATGATACCTCTTTCTTTCTCTCTCTCCCCCTTTGACATCAATGGAAAAGGATTTTTTTTTTAAATGCTTTAACAAATCCTTTGCATACCTGAATACTCCCCTAAGAAGTATATCCCAAATAGAGATGATGACTAGAGGCAGATATCTCTTGAAGCTTGCTAAGAATCTCGGTCCATGAGGATCTCCCTTCATCCCAAAGCCTTTTTTCCTCTGACAAGGCACTACATAGATAATTGAGATCACATAAGATGTCCTTTCCTTCGACCATAGTTTTGGGGGTAGCATTAGATTTCAAAATCCTATTAGCTATCGAAAGAGCATAATAGACAAGTGTACACTTGATCTTGATCAAATCTCTGAGCTTCCCATATTGTTCAACCATCTCTCCTTTTCCTTTATGTGATGCAAGGTATTCCTCATGCAGTTTTGTCAATCCATACCAAGTTTGATCATCCAAATCAAGAGCAGGATCAAATAAGCTAGATGCAAACTTGATCTGAGTTTCAATTATGTTCTCAACATCCTTAAATTTCTGAATTGCATCAAGCCAAGTCCAACAGAATGTGAATAAATTATTGACCTCTTTCTCACATGCTTGAATATCTTTAAGTCTTTCAAGTGTAGAGCTGTGAGTAGACTTGCATTTCTCAACAATTTCCAACAATCCTTTATCTTCAACCCAAGTGACCATGCCACTTATTGCTCTAATCTTTAATTCATCAAATCTATTAGTTAATGAGTTTGGGCTTACCATCATGGAATGTGATGGACTGGTGATGACACTAGGAGCTATTTGAAAATGTGCTCTTCTCTTGGCTAACTGCTTAAGTCTTCTTGGAGTAGGTTCAGCCTGAGCTACTGGTGCATGAAATTTTGCGACTCTTCTCTTTTCTCCAGAGGAAGGCATTGATTTGTGGGAGGTTAATTTAGTCTCCTCAATAACTTTAGCTATTTCAAAGTAGGTTCCAAACTGAGGTCTGCTGGGATCCCGAGGGTAGTTAATAAAAAATTCAATACAACTAGTAGTATAATCCATCCCAATTTCATATCCAAATTTAGATAGCCATGAATTCCTTGGTTCAACTTCCTTTATCATGCAGCTATCAGTGGTTACCAAGAAGGTTATATCATTCTTATATTTTGTAACCAATTCTCTAGGAACTCTCCTTCTCTGATTCATTTTCCTTTGAAACTTACCAAAGAATGTAGCAAGAACATCTCCTTTTGCATAAATATTTTTTGCAATATGATGTTCAACTACCTAAGATAAAAGGAATAATAAAGAAGGTTAAATGAGAATGAAATAATATATCGAAGACACAATTTATAAGATAAAAGGAATTATATAGAAGGTGAAATACGAATTAAACAATATATATTGAAGACACAATTTATAAGATAAACGGAATAATATATAAGGTAAAATAAGAATGAAATAATATATATCAAAGACACAATTTATATAAGGTAAAATTGGAACAATATGAAAGGTTATTTATAAGAATAAAATTTCATACATCGAAGACACATTTAACATTGATGTTTAATAGAACTATAACATGATGAAACAAATGTGTATATAAATACAATTAACTCGTCCATTTTTAGTTCAAGACTAAAAAAATGATCTAACATAATTTATATGATGAAAAATGTAGTGACAATCATGGTGGATCTACTTGTAGGGAACCTGCAAAAATAATGAATGTAAGTAAATTAACTATATATTTTACGAGTCATAAAAAAGTCATGCAAGAAAATTACAATTTAAATAAAGTTAGAAAATTGGATCTTAGAAATTCCTTACAAATTCAAGTGATTCCTACCATAGGGAAAATCATCTACTATATTTTGTCATGAGTTGTTGAATGCACAAGTGGTCACCAATGCCATCTAGTTGTGGGAGACTTGAAACAAAAATGACTAACTATTTAATTATGAAATGGCTTAAGGTGACATAAGAGGATGGATTAAGGGGAGATACATGACCCTTGACTCTAAGTCATGTGATAAATTTAGTGTAAGGAAGCTAAGGTAGTAGAACAACTTCCTACACTAATATTGAGAGGAGGATAATGCAAAACTTTCAGATCTTTACAACAGTTACAAAAACATAAACATAAATAAACATAAATATCATTCATACCACAACACAATGATTTACGTAGGGAAAATCCTTTCGAGAGAAAAAACCCACACTCTAAAAGTTTCCCTATATATTATTCAAAAATCACAAAGATTACAATATACTTGCAGAGCAAGCTTCTCACAAGAGTATCACCAACCATAGATCCAGAGGCAACACAACCACTATCAGAATCTTAGAATACATCATAATACACAACTGTAATACAACACCCTCATAAAATCAGGTTTCCTTCTAGGGCAAGTCAAGCCAACAAAATATCAACCATCAAATCTAAGACCTAATGATGAACAATCTAGATTTACAATAATAAAATATACATAAAATTTTCCTTTCAGGGGAATTTCCCTCGAACCCTTGTCGAGGCATGCAACCCCCAAATCCCCTAGCAGGTGGATGATCCCCTTGGACCCCTCGCGGGGGTACTCCCCCTAGCGCCCCCTTGTCGCTTACGTATCAACAATACCTTATGTAATTGCAAGGTTGAGACACATTTTCCCAACATTTAGCTATAATTATGAGATTAATTAAGGGTGGGGGTAAGAGAAAGGATTAAGGTGAGTTAAGAGGATGGATTAAGGGGTGTTAAGAGGATTACTTAAGGGGATGTAAGAGGATGGATTAAGGGAAGCTAAGAGGATGACTTAAGGGGTCTTATGAGGGTGGCCTAAGGGGAGATACAAGAGCCTTGACTCAAAGTATGTTTCATGTGATAAAATTAGTTCTATAATTAGGAGATGGCTTAAAAGGGTAGGTAAGAGGATGTCTTAATGGGAGCTAAGAGGATGCCTTAAGGGGGCATGTAATTACTTCTAAAATTTGTATAAAATGGCAATAAATTAATTAACTATATATGGACTATCAATTAAATATATAAAACTATATACTTACCTATATTTATTCAAATTACTTTGTACCGTCTACATCCTCTCTTTTTTGTAATGCATCTATGATGAAATTTTTAGTGACAATCATGGTGGATCTTCTTGTAGGGGGAATAAAAAAATTGAATGTAAGTAAATTAAATATAACTTTTATGAGTCATAAATCCAATCTATACAAGAAAATTATAATTTAAATAAAGTTGGAAAATTGGATTTTAGAAATTCCTTCCAAATTCAAGTGAAGCCTATCGTAGGGAAAATAATTATCTACTATATTTTGTCATGAGTTGTTGAATGCACAAGTAGTGTTTACCAATTTCATCTAGTTGTGGGAGACATGAAACAAAAATGATTAGCTATTTAATTATGAAATGACTTAAGGTGACACAAGAGGATGGATTAAGGGGAGATAGGTAAGCCTTGACTCTAAGTCGTGTGAGAAATTTAGCTATAATTAGGAGATGAATTAAGGGGAGGTAAGAGGATGAATTAAGGGGAGTTAAGAGGATGACTTGAGGTGACATAAGAGGATGGATTAAGGGAAGCTAAGAGGATGACTTAAGGGGTCCTAAGAGGATGGCTTAAGGGGAGATACAAGATCCTTGACTCAAAGTATGTGTCATGTGAGATTTAATTAGTTCTATAATTAGGAGATGCTTAAAAGGGTAGGTAAATAGATGGCTTAAGAGGAGCTAAGAGGATGACTTAAGGGGACATTCAATCACATCATTTTTTTTTTATAAAATGACAATAAATTAATTAACTATATATTGACTATCAAGTAAATATATAAAACTATATACTTACTATATTTATTCAAATTACATTATACCATTTGCATCCTCTCTTTTTGTAATGCATCTATGATGAAAATTTGTAGTGACAATCATGGTGGATCTACTTGTAGGGGATTTGCAAAAATAATGAATTTAAGTAAATTAACTATATATTTTACGATTCATAACTCCAAGTCATACAAGAAAATTACAATTTAAATAAAGTTACAAAATTGGATCTTAGAAATTCCTTACAAACTCAAGTGATTCCTACCATAGGTAAAATAATATACTATATTTTGTCATGAGTTGTTGAATGCACTAGTGGTCACCAATGCCATCTAGTTCTGGGAGACTTGAAACAAAAATGATTCACTATTTAATTATGAAATGAATTGAGGTGAAATAAGAGGATGGATTAAGGGGAGATACATGAGCTTTAACTCTAAGTCATTGAGAAATTTAGCTATAATTAGGAGATCAATTAAGGGGAGGTAAGATGATAGCTTAAGTGGAGTTAAGAGGATGACTTAATGGGATATAAGAGGATGGATTAAGGGTAGCTAAGAGGATGACTTAAGGGGTCCCAAGAGGATGGCTTAAGGGGAGATATAAGAGCCTTGACTCAAAGTATGTGTCATGTGAGATTTAATTAGTTCTATAATTAGGAGAGGCTTAAAAGGGTAGGTAAACAAATGACTTAAGGGGATCTAAGAGGATGACTTAAGGGGATATGCAATCACATCTATTTTTTTTATAAAATGACAATAAGTTAATTAACTATATATTGACTGTCAATTAAATATATAGAAATATATACTTACCTATATTTATTCAAATTTCATTGTACCATTTGCATCCTCTCTTTTTGTAATGCATCTGTGATGGAAAATTGTAGTGACAATAATGGTGGATCTACTTGTAGGGGAACAACAAAAAAAATGAATGTAAGTAAATTAACTATATATTTTACGAGTCATAATTCCAAGTCATGTGAGAAAATTACAATTTAAATAAAGTTAGAAAATTGGATATTAGAAATTCCCTACAAATTCAAGTGATGCCTATAAAGGGAAAATTATCTACTATATTATGTCATGAGTTGAATGTAGAAGTAGTGGTCACCAATGCCATCTAGTTGTGGGAGACCTAAAACAAAAATGATTAACTATAATTAGGAGATGAATTTAGGCAACATAAGAGGATGGATTATGGGGAGATACATTCAATCCTTGACTCTAAATCATGTGATAAATTCTTAATTATATATTGACTATTAATTAAATATATACACCTATATACTTACCTGTATTTAATTATTCTATTGTACCATCCACATCCTCTCTTTTTTGTAATGCATCTATGATTGTCTCATGATCTCCATAGAAAGTGTCCATAACTCTTTATTAGTAGGTCTCCCTTGATATCTAACTAGTTTAATATTGGCTACCTTAACCAAATGTGAATAGTGTGTAATCTTCTTATGTCTTTCATAATCTTCAAATGTAGGAAAAACATTTTTTCTTATTAGATATTTCTATATCCATGTGCCAACAACAACCATAGAACTAGTTAGATACTCATAGTTACCATTATCCACTCTAGAATGTAACAACTTATGTTTTGTCTCAACATGTTGATCCAACCAATACTTTGTTTCCTCTTCATTCCCCTCAAATGCAACAACATACATATGTCCTACAAAAAGAATTATTTAATTCAATAAAGTGTGGCATATAATTCACATATAAAATTATATATATTACAAAAATAATATAAAATTAAATTAATTGAATTAAAATATCTTCTTGTACAAGGTTTGAAACACGATCATAATCATCTGATGCAAACAATCGATTATCTTCTTCAATTGTTGTTTCATTTTGATCATGTGTTGGTGTAGGTGTTAAGGCTCTTTGTTTCCACTATTCAACCCATTTTGTATTTTCACATGCTTTTCAATCACCTGCAATACAAAATTGACAAAAATATGCAAGCTCCCTTGTCCATATTTTACATGTGTTTGCATTTGAACTCTTAAATGAATGCCATTTTGTTGATCCACTAATTGTCTCACAATAATGTCAAGTAAGAATATTCTCTTCTTCAACTAACCAAAAGAATTGTCAAATTATTGAGTTCTCACTTGATCCTGTAGATAATTTTGTATTACACCAATCCACTATTGCATGTGCATCTCTAAATTTTTTTGCATCCTCAATTTTTAGTTTCTCTCTAGAAAGAGCTATTTTCACACATGCTCCACCTCCATCATGTTCTCTTTTACCATGTCCAACTTAAAAAAAACTCCACATATGTTGGAAATTATTTTCCTTGTGAACCCTACATAACCAATAAAAAATTCTAACATTCTTTAATTGTCCTGTACAATTATTTGATCATATGAGATGTTCTACCATGTATATTTCTCTTTATTTTAAATTTTTATAAAATATGTGAAACAATATTGGATAAACTCTGATGAGTGTAATGGGTTATAACTCAAAAAGAAATGGTACTCCCTCAAAAAAATTCTATTATCTTATGTACTATCATTTGTATGTTTGTATACAATATGAAAAAAGATGGCCATCTGCACTAATTATAATATTGAGATTGAATTCTTCTTGTAAAGAAAGACTATAGTTTTCTACAAAGTCAACCACTGATATTATAGTTCCAATCAGAAATTTGTTCTCACATGTGTCAAATTTTCCATCAAGTCATTGTGCATATTGAAATTGTTTCACCTATTTAGGTATAATCTTATCTTTAAATTCTATAATGAATGCATGCACACTAATTTTTTCTATGATTAATTCACAACAATTTCTAAAATTTCCATCCTTAAAAGAATATTCATTTTTAAATCTTGTGGCATCCATTAATTGTTGTCCAAAATCTTGTGAACTAGTTTCAAGCATACATTCTCCTAACAATCAAAGGTTGCCACATCTATTGTATTACATCAAATACATGCATTTAAATAAAATCAGTTTCCATTAGATGCTTCACAAAACAAACCTATTATAAAATCTTTGATTGTTTAAGGTGGCATATTAATACCACATTTCTATTTAATTACATTAGTATGCAAAGTACAACACATATATTGAGAAATATCATAATAATAATGAAATTGCACATTAGTTTTACAACAAGAAGAGATTTCTTGTTTATTGATTTTCACATACCAATGTTTAGATTTTTCAAATTATGATTTTTGACTTATACTAATATTTGGTAAGATTGGATTATCTATTTTTTTATAAAATACAATTTGAGTCATATCTAATAGATGTTTTGGACAAGGGTCAAGAATTTTTGACCCCACTCTTAATTTTAAAACATCTCTCACATTAGATGATACCTTTGTATTATCATGCCAATATTTTTCAATTAAAGATTTGATTTCATTATTTAATTTTATGTCAAACCTTGGGAGTCTACCACTAAAACTCTAGCATTGGTTAATTAGATCATTTTCAATATTTTTTTCCTCTTTTATGCTCTTATCAAAGTTTTAGGATTCACATTTATAAATTCACTAATCTTAATTAACATCTTTTATTCAAAGTTGATTTATTAACTAAAGCAATTGTTATTGCTCGTTGTGTTGCATGCTTATCTTTAGATTAGTTTTTTTTTCCAATAGAATCAATATCATTACCAACACTAGATATAACTTCTTTCATTGAATCATCTTTCTTTTTAGGTTTTTAAAAAAATGCCCAATTTTTCATCACTTTTCACATTTTCTACATTTTCATCAATTGCATCATGAGTTGACATTGAAATTCTATGCTTTTTCTATAAAAAAATATTTTATATTTAATCTATTTGCATGGGTTCTCATTCAAGTCTCCAAGAAAATTTACTAGGAAGGTTATCTAAGGCATTTCTTTCAATTTAAAAAAGCATTTTCATTTTCATCCATACAAGAGCTTTCATTCTCATTTTGTGTTTCCATTTTTTCAATAGTATATTTGACATCATTATTGGTATATCCAACTTCATTTAAACAACTAGTATCAATATCATCAAAATGTGGGTTTGAAGAAAAACCTGGATTTTTTTGTATAGTCACATTTCCATATCATTGAAAGGTGGATTTGAAGACATACCTGAAGTTGTTTGTATAGTCACATTTTCCATATAATTTAAAGGTGGCTTTGAAGACATACTCTGGTTTGTCTATATAATCACATTTTCTTCCATATTCATAATTTCTACATTTTCATCATCTAAATTCATCCCATCTAAAGGATGGTCTCCTCTTCAATAGTCATGGAACTAAATGCTTCAATATTTTTCATTTGTTGAATCCTTGTTCTATCTCTTTGTCATTTTGCCTCCATCTCTCTATTTTCTTCAATTTCTTAAGGTGTCATGAGCTTCCTACATTTTTTATTTGATTTTGTTTCGACCCCATGATTACCAAACCATCTTGATAAAATAATAAATGATATTTAATCTATTTTTTAGATTACTACATCTTTGAAATTTTGAAATACAACTAGACGCAGACTCATTGTTATATAAATTCCGAAGTACAAATAAATGTGTATATAAAAACCCTCATTTTTATTCCTCTTGAGAAAATTATGTATACTTAATTCTACTTTATAATGGTTCTTGTGATTGACTCCTTTCAAGAATTGAATAAAATATGACCAGTTAAGAGATTACATAAGACAAAATTGAATAAAAAGTGCAAAAATGTCACTATTGGTTTGTATTGCAGAAACAAAGTGGTACCACATTTTTTTTATAATTTAGAAATAATAGATATATAATAGGAATGGGTGCCCATTCCATTTTAGAACGGTTACCTGCTTTAAAACAGGTAACCCTACCTTTTTCCAAATGGGAGAATAAGGAATAGGTACCTGTTTTAAAGTAGGTGCCCATTTTTTTTAAAACAAGTACCCATTCTTAAAAAATTGAAATCACAAGATACTTTTTTATTTGGTTTTAGGCTCAAGAAAGGCTTGGTAACCCAACACTTAGCCTTGGACCTACAAGTACAAGGTCATGTCAATGTTAAGAGAAAAACTAACTTTGGCAATATGGCTGACAACTTTTTTTTAGAATTATTTTGTGAAATTAAAAACTATTATAGATGACAATGTATACTTTTCAAATATATATAAAATTTAATGATTGCATTATTTTTCCTATTTTTTAATTAATTTCTAAGGAAACTGGTCCACAAACTTGAAATGTCAGGTTTTCATATTTTTTAATAACTTTGAATTTGTTAATTTTTTTGTAAAAATATTTTATGGAATCAATCTACATATAATTATTTACATAATTTTTTTTTTTAAATGATTAGTTTAGGTCAAATTATGGTGGTCATACATGAAGATTTTCAAAAACAACAATTATAGCCAATGACAAATTAATAAAAAAATATATTTAAAAATTATAAAAAAATATCCTCATCAATATTCAATATAATACACATTTTCCTAAAAGGAATTATATATATATTTTATTTAGGTCAAATTATGGTGTCCATACATGTTCATGGTATGGTCCTAAAAAGTGACTTTTAAAAAGTGGTTTTTATGCATCCCTATTAAAAATTAATTTGTATCATTTGCGTATTAAAATAAATTACATATTTGAAAACTAGACTCAAAATATTAAATTTCATATTATTGGACTTTTTTAAGATTAATTTGAAGGCGCTTCAAATTTTCAGTCCAATTGTGACAAATTATGAAAAAAAATAACACTTCCACTTTTTGAACATTTTGTGGACCCAAATTCTTGCACTTAGCCCACTCAATGTAGTCATAAGCCTTGGAAAATTTAATTTTAATAATTTAAATGAAATATTGTTGATATTTTTGGGCCCATTCCATTCTTTCCCAAATACTTAATAGTATCATCCAAAATAAATCTATATTTTATGAAACTAGTTTGTTCAAGGCAAAATAGTTGAGCAAGAAGAGGTCTAAGCTTAAGGTCAAAGCCTTGGTGATAATCTTGTATGAGATATTCAAAAAAGTGATAGGCCACCAATTGTAGTTTTATTTAGGGTCACCAATGTAAAGGTATGAATTTTATATTCCATTATTTATTAAATTTCCTAAAGATCTCTAATAAGAAACCATAAGATATACATTGTGAAGATCTTCACCCACTATGTCCTAAAATGCTTTATAAAATTAATAGGGAAATCCATTCAAACTAAGTTCTTTGTCATTATACATTGCAAATATAGCCTCCTATAAACCCTCCTTGCTAAGAAATTGATCATAAAGAATACACTAGGAATTGGAAACTTAGCAAGGAACAACACTTAAGCATTATTGCAAGGTAGTTGATGTAGATGGAGTGTATTCTTAGGCAACAAAATCTTGCTCATGTAGTGTCAAACAAAAGCTTTTAAAATATCAAGAAACTCATTAGAGAGGTACTACTTTTCCATAATTTTCGTAATGGTTAGAGATGTATATGGAAAGATTGCAAAGCCTAAAAGAATTCTTGTGAGACCTTGTCTCCTATCTTGAGCTAGTGTAATTGAGCCTTGATTTGATCTCTACATGTAGTGTGAGCATATGTAATTTATTTTTGGTGGTAGAACTAAGCTACTCAAAGCTAAGCAGCTAAATTAAAGGGTTGCACTTCCAAACTGGTGGTGGCTTGGTAGAGATCTTAGGTGATAGCCTCATATGATCAAAGATAGAAATGGTCCAACTGATGCCCATAAATATATAGAAAACAAAGAAGTATAAAGCAATGTCATCATTCCATTAGGCTATCTATGTGGTCTCATTCATGGGACATAGATCCAAATTCCAAACATGTTGTTCATATGAGTTCATGTGGACTTATGATTAAGAAAATTATATATGTTTAGAAAGAGTATAGCCTTCATGGCCTTGTGTTTGGAAATTGCCACTCAATATGAAATTGTATTGGAAATTGGTTTGAAAGAATAACATCCTACAAAGGCTCAATAGGAAGAGAGTAACAATTGGTAGAGGAAAAATATTAAGCTAACATATAATGGCTTAATTAGGACACTTGAGTACTTTATTGGGCCTTGCTTTAAGATTAATCTATGTCCCAAGTTGTATGATATTGGTAGTAATTAAGATTGGGATCAATAAGTCTCAATTTTATTGTGGACAAAGAATCAAGCCTATCTTTCACTAGTTATCCACTACATAGTTAAAGCCCCACATTTATCATAGGCCATTCTAATCATATTAAAATTCATAGCACATAACCCAAGTGGCGATAGGCATTGGATTGGAAATCCACCTCCAAAGGGTAAGTCTCTCAATATCATCATTCCAAGCATAACCATTAATAAATCCAAAGGTATGATTATTAATGTTGAAAAGAGTCCACAATGCTCGATTGATGGGATCATATCCTTGGTCAACTAAATATTGATGCCACATAGGAGAGAGAGATGAGACAACACCACCTCAACTTGCTTCATGGTTACTACCAAAAAATAGCTAGAAGGCCAAATGACATGGTAAGATATAGAAAGAAAAAAACTAGAAATCATAATCTCGTGTAAACAAAGAATGTATAGGCCTAGAAATTAAAATTGAGAATCTTAAACAAAATACTTCCACATGAGGTCTATTAAACCTCAAACATTCTAGGAGACACAATTGATAAATGAATTATGAGAAACATCTCCTCATTATCTATTTCATCAAAAGAAGAATAACTATTTTGCAGAAGATATTTAATTTCAAATAAAAACTTCCAGTTTGGAAGTTAAGTTGACCCAACTATTGTTTATCTAGCACATATTCTCCCTCTTCCAAATGCCTTGACAGGTTACAAGACCTATGTTTCTTAGCTAGAGGAGGGGAAACATATTAGGTAGTGTTTACACTAGCGGTTAAGATAACAATGATGTTGCTAATGAGGTTCTCACAAATTCTACCCCAAGTCAGAAGTCTCCCAAGAAGAGAAGAGATCATATTTCCTTAAATCTAGAGGTTTTAAAGTATTTTTCAAAATCTAACCCCTAGATGTTGCTAATGAGGTTTTGACAAATTCTACCCCAAGTCAGAAGTCTCCCAAGGAGAGAAGAGATCATATTTCCTTAAATCTAGAGGTTTTAAAGTATTTTTCAAAATCTAACCCCTAGAGAACTTGAAGAAGGCTTGGGGGAGAAACATTAAATTGCTAAAGGTTTTGGCTTTGTAGCTAACAACTATAACCCACCCTTCCTCCTTTTTAATAGGAGATTGCGACCCAAAGTTGGGTTGTGTGAAAGGTTTAGGGTGAGGAGAGGCCAAAGGGTAGTCTCAAATCTTATGTTTGGAAGATTGACAATTACAATAAGTATTCAAAAAAATCAAGTAAAGAACACATGGTGCATCTCATTTGTCCAATCTAGATATCCATGGTCTCCTTTAAATATTTGGAGAGATCTACCTAAACATATAATTGTCACTAAAGATGAGTTGAAAAAAACCTTTTTGGTTCAACACAAACCATAAATCCTAAAGAAGTTATTTCGCTCAAATAATTTTAGCATGACAAGGGTAACCTAGGGAACTCAACCTAAATTGGGACCCAAATAGTTTTTTCAGTGGAGATGACAAAGTCTCAAGTCTAGGTTTTGAAAAACAACAAATAAGGATAGACAAGCTATGGGCCATAAATGAGAATAGCCTCAACATGGTTGGCTTGAGCACAATAGAAAATAAAGAAACTTTTTGTAAGGTTTTGCATGACTTCAAAATGAATCTCATGTGATACCTAACCCTTGTTGACCCAATCTTTGAGCATTCTTTCAAGGGGGGAATCCTTCCCATAATACTCTCAAGATAAAAATTTCTAACCATCAACATGCATTATCAAATTTAAGAATGGGAAGAAAAACACCCAAGAGTCTTTCAAGGAACGTACTTCATGAACACCTTATAGACAAACTTTTGGAGTCGTTTGAGTGAAGTTATCATTGTTAATCGTCATTCATCTTTTAACCCCAAATAGCAACAACTATAGAATTATGAAAAGATGAAGACATTTAAAAGAAATAATAAATTTCTACATGTATGACAACTTAACAAATACTGCACAATAAATATTAAAAAAAAAAAAAACTAAAAATTCCCACTTTTACAAATAATATAGACACCTAACAAAATCAAAAACCCTAAGAGAAAACTATCTCTCATTTTCCTCTTTTTCATTCTCCTATTATCAATTATGACCTTTTTAACATTTATT
Source organism: Sequoia sempervirens (assembly GCA_007258455.2). Lineage (NCBI taxonomy): Eukaryota > Viridiplantae > Streptophyta > Pinopsida > Cupressales > Cupressaceae > Sequoia > Sequoia sempervirens. The sequence goes on from VDFB02270651.1 coordinate 338,056,421, forward strand.
TATTGGACACTTTTGAGATAATAAAAGTTAAAAGAGAAGTGCTTGACAGCATGAACCTGTTTCAGAATGTCTACCAAATATCTTTGTTTTTAAGTCTTCGAGGCCCTCACATGTATGGAATCCGTTTTCTTGTATTTCGTAGGAGTGGTTACACCCTCTACCAATTATGCTTCATTTTTTAAGGATGGCGCAAAAATTCTTATAAAGACACATCTTTCTGTGCTTCAAGTTTGATGGCAGATGTCACTGCAGGGTGAAGGCGGGCGGGATTCTTTACTTTCTCTCATAATTTCACTCTGTGGAGTCGGTACGACATCAATTATTCCAAAATACTCCTCCCATCTTCAAAATAGTATATTATTGCTATATATGCCTGTTTGTTTCAAATACCCTTCATCTCCATGACTCCTTCGACAGTGTTTTTTAAATACTACAAAGGCTTTATTTTGGGAGGTTTTTGTTTCTCAAGCGCAATCGCCACCTCTTAAGCTAGCAATGGCTGTTCCATTTTTTGCCATGGCTGCCACTATATTTCTTTCTCTATTTCTCCTGTATGAATACAGATTGCACCCACATAAGAATAACACATTGGAAGAATGTAAAGATTGCCAAAATGGGCACTCGAGAAGAAGTCTGTTACGATTAGAGCCTAAACCAAGCGGCAATATTCTTCTCCCACAACAATATTCTAAAGCAGTTTGGAATAAAGGCAAAATGGGGGTAAAGAGCGCCACTAGTAAAGTTAAAGAAGAAGGATTATTATCAACCAAGTGTGATATATTCTCAGGAAGTTGGGTTAAGGACGAAAGCTATCCACTTTATGGCTCACAGCAGACATGCCCATACTTGAGTCCTCAATACAATTGCAAAAGCAATGGAAGACCTGATTCAGACTATCTCAAATGGAGATGGCAACCTCAAGATTGTACCATACCCAGGTAAGTGAAATAAAACTGTGCACTACTTTTTCTTGTTATATGTTTTATATTCTGAGTTGTTTGTTTGGTGCATGACAATGACAGATTCAACTCTTATAAGTTTTGTATGCTGAGTTGTTTGTTTGTGCATGACAATGACAGATTCAATGCAAACGAGATGCTAGAGATTTTGAGGGGGAAGAGGCTCATGTTTGTAGGAGACTCTCTAACCCGCAACCAATGGGAGTCTATGGTGTGCATGTTACAAGCAGTGATCCCAGGCTCCCAAAAATTTGCTTCGCTTGGATACCCTCTTGCAACTTTTAAGGCCCTGGTGAGCAAAATTACAGATATGTTTTTGTTTGTGATATAACTGACCAGTTTTTTCAAAATGTCAAATTCAATGAGCGGTATGACTGTTTGGATTATACTGAAGCAATGGGTTCTTGTCTATTTTTAGATTGAGATTTTTTCATTGGAGGAAGATTGTTTTTAGTTTGATCTTTGTATTGATAGAATTTTTTTCCATCACCAAAGTTTCATTGTTATTTTTTTTGCAATGTCAAAAATGGGTATCAGCTGAAACCAATCTTTTCAATTCCTTTTCAAATCCATTATATCATCCCACAGTGGAACCATCCGTTCCCTGTGGTTGCCACAATAGGGTAATGTATATCTTATAATATACTAGAGATCAACATAGTGCTTTCCCTCTTTTGGTGATGATAAAAATGTGTATTTGTGAGATTTTTTATAGTTTTGATTAAGATAAGTTAGTTTTAAAGGGATTATAAATCTTTTATGTCATATAGAACACTTTAAAATCTATACAATTATCTAATATTGACTAAGTTAGTTTTGAAGGGATTATAAATCTTGTATATTATATAAAACACTTCAAAGTCTATACAATTACCTAATATTGACTAAGTTAGTTTTGAAGGACTATAAGACTTATATATCATATAGAACAGTTCAAAGTCTATACAATTACCTAATATCGATGTAGACATAAGTATTAAGATTTATTTTGGTTTGAACATCACGTTTTGAGTTTTGATTTGTTTAGGGACTCTTTTGAAGTTATACCAATAGGTGGACCCCATCTATTAATGTGATTTCAACAAGTCAAAGTTTAGAATGTGCTGTTTAAATTTGTCCCATTAAAATTCAAGTTATTCTAAACCATTCTGACAAAAAATTGTTTTTCAATTTCAATGTTTTTAAATTGATAAAGTAAATCTATTTTGATCTTGCAATTGGGTTTGTCCATTGAATTTATACTTGACTTCACCTTTCAGAATCCTAAATTCGCTCAAGATTTGTTCTTGCACCTGGGCTTATCCATTTTGGTTACTAAATTTAATTATTTCCTTCTGTACAGAATTATAATGCCAGTGTTGAGTTCTTTTGGGCTCCATTTTTGGTTGATCTGGACAACACATATGTTGGGAATCAGTTAAAGAGAGTTCTTCGAATCGACTCCATTGAAAACAATGCAAATTATTGGAGAGACGCCGACATCCTTGTATTCAATTCAGCACACTGGTGGGCACACACAGGCACGTTGAGATCGTAAGTATATAATTTTTTCTTTTGGGTTTCCTTCTGCTTGCTGTATATACAGTCCCAAAGCCCAACAGTTCCATAAACATCTACAAGCTTAAATCTAATCTCATGTTTCTTTCTGTTAATTAACAGATGGGATTATATACAGTTAGGTGGCAAACTATACCAAGACATGGATCTAATGCTTGCCTATTCAAACGGCTTGGCTACCTGGGCAAACTGGATAGATTTCAACATAAATTCTCTCAAGACACAAGTTTTTTTCACAAGCATATCACCCACTCATACCAGGTAACAACAATTTTTTTTCTCTACATGATATTGGTTATGTTTTGGTGAAAGGGGCTAAGTGGGTTTGATTTCGATGGCACAGGAGATCAAGTGATGGAAGTGGGCAAATGTGCATCAAGCAAACAGAACCAATCCAGCAGAATGACTTGTATGAATTGAGCCAAGAATTGCCTCAGCAGACGACTGTGGTGGAGGGCATTCTGCCACAAATGACAGTGCCAATTTCATATCTGAACATTACGGGACTGTCAGATTATCGCAAGGATGCGCATCCCTCTGTATATACAGATTCGACGGAAGAGCAGAGAACTCATGCAGATGCATATGCAGATTGTAGCCATTGGTGTGTATCAGGGCTCCCCGATATTTGGAATGAGTTGCTTTATTCCTTGCTACAAAGATTGTAGCTTTTACACCAAGGTTCCATGTCGGGGGCCTGTATTTTTGTAAATTTCTATTTTTATCAAATAGAGTTATATTATTTTTAAAATAATATAATTTATAATGTAAAATAGAATCAAAGCTTAAACCTGAGACAAAAATACCGGCAATCCCAAATAAAAAATAAATCACTGAAGAACATTTTTTTTAATTATAGTCTTTTGATTGGATTTCCTTACATTTAATATTATAATTTTATTTTATGAAGTCAAGAACAATTCAATAATGACATTTTATCTAGTGTATGTTGGAATATTACATCATTAGATAGGCATTTAGATTAGTGTAGATTAAATAATCATGAATAAAATTGACATGTCACGAATGTTAATTTATAAATAGTTGTTAGATAATAGTTGGTAAATAAATTAGTAGTTAATTTCTTGGGAGTTATTCTTATAAGTAACATTTGGTAGTTGATACCGCAAATGTAAGGCTTTATAAGCTAAAGTCAAAACAATGTAATGCAAAATCATCGTGATGAATTCAATAATATATAATTTTACTTTTTAATGTGCTGTGATGGTTTAATCTATGTATGTCTTCATCATTTTAATATGGTATCAAAACAAAAATGATGATGGACTATGAGGATAATGTCATGCCTCTATAGATGGAATGAAGAAGCATTTATTTTGATTGCAGCTATTAAAGCACTTTGATTTTGTGCTTTACAAAGTCGTCCATACTCCATGAATAGCGCTCTGTATACCAATGTAAAGCAGTCTTATTAAAATTGTAATAACTTTTTCAATTCTCAACGAAATTTAAAAACTCAAACTATTCTGGAAAGTTGGTGAAGAGGAGAATAAAAATCAGAAATGGTTTGAAAGCATTCTCAATAATTAATGAGCAGTTTTAAGTAGAATATTGACATGATGTTTGTTAGGCGTGAAAGATAAGTGTTTTATTTCATAAATTTTAATTTTTCAAAAGTAAGAAGATCAAGGCTTTAAATAAACAAATTTGTTGCAATTAATTGTTGGATCTAGCATTGGAGGTTTACTGTGTAGGTAAATATTGCCAAAAAAAGGATTAGTGCTTCAAATCTAATTTATAAGTTGACTATTCTATCACTTGGATTAAGAATAATAGCATAAAATAGTTGATTTGGAGAGCTTTTATGGTTTGGAAAGCTTTTAAAATTTGGAAGATCATGTTTCAAGTCTCATATTGTTATTTCTTCTAAAGTATTTTAGACATCACATATAAATTTGTTGATAATGAATGTGTCAAAAGCATGTTTAGAGCCGATGGAGGCAAGGAAATTTAAGATTTTGATATAAGTTTGAAGGTTATTAGTTTAAATTCCACTAACTGTTTTCCAATTATATATATAGTTTTGAAATAAGGTTTATAATCTTTTTGGAACACATTGTATCCAACACTTTGAAATAAATATTTTATCATCTTGCCTTATGTTTGTACTCTTGAGGCCATCTCCTGGCAAGAGTTTCAAATTTCTCAAAGACTCACATGTAATATTTGCTAGATAGAGCATAAAGATGACTTTATGGGAGGTTGGAGGTATTGGAGACATGAGGTATTATATCACCTCTAGTTAGCTTCTCGCTCAAAGATGATACACTACATGAGATGCAACACCAGTTTCATCTTTCATCTCGAGTCCCTTCATAGAGCAATGGGGGGGCATGATAGATTTTTTTTTGTTTGTAGATAATTGAGTATGTCTCAATCTACAAATTTGGTGAGTGGTACCTATGGATAATCGAGTTTGTCTCAATCCATACTATTTCAAGCGTGTACTTGTGGATAATTCAGTTAGTCTTGATCCACAAATATAGGTGTGTTACTATGGATAATTGATTTAGTCTCGATTCATAGTTGGTTGGTGGTTTTGTTACAATGAATAATTGAGTGAGTCTCAATTCATAGATAATAGAGTTTGTCTCGATTCATAAGAGGAGTGGTGTATTTTTGGATAATGGAGTATGTCTCAATTCAAAGACCTATTTTATAGGTTTGACAATCAAGAGATCCGTTAATGTGTTCAGTTCAACGTTTCTTGGGTGAGCGAGGAGGATTGAAGTCTCCAGAAGGGTTGTGACAAACTCTTGCAATGTTCCACCCTTTGTTTGGAGTGATGTAATAAGAGGGGGAATGTTGGAATATTACATTATTAGATAGGCATATAGGTTAGTATATATTAAATAATAATAAATAAATTGGCATATGAATGTTAATTTATAAATAGTTATTCTGTAACATGCCCATTGTTCTACCAAATAATTTTACTTTTCTTTTAACCTCAAGTAAATAAATTACAATGCCAACACTTAGCAATAAAAATTTTATTTTCATATATAAGAATAATATGCACATTTGAAATAAACATCATTCCAAACTTTCCCATTGCATTACAAAAAATTATTTCAACTTTTCAAAGTATTGATTTCATATTACATAATTTTCATGATTGCATTTCCTCTTTCACAATATTCCATAGAAATGGATACATAAATACTTCCATAGCTTCAATGAGCTCACTGGCACTAGGTATATGAATGGTCTAGGTGCCCTCCATCAAATCTTGGCCACCTACTAATGAGGAGAAGCATCACTCAAGCGCTTTTCTGCCAACCATGGACTAACTATGGTCCCTCGCACATCTACCAAACTAGTAAAAGGCCCTACCCTTCGACGAAGAGATTGGTTTGGTATCCTCATAATAAAATTAACCTTCCCTAAGCTTGGTGTTGTGTCCTACATACACTAGTAGAATCTGGAAAATAAATGACTAGGTGACTAAAACTTTTAGTCACAACAACTAAAAATGACTAAATTCTACTATTTTTTTACAACTAGCTATAAATGAGTAAATAAATGACTAATTTGGTCGTGGACTAAAAAGTTATTTAGTCATACAAATAAAAATGACTAAATAGTTAGTCACACAAATACAAATAAGACAAAATTAAAAAAAAAATTCAGGAAACATAGGGTGGGAGTGTGTTGCACGTGCACGATTCATTTTTTGTTTAGCCTAAGGTGTTTTGAGTTATAACAACAGTTCATATAATTCATAGATAAAGATTGTTTGGAGATAAAAAATGTTTGGTTTGATTAATTATTCGTCTGACAACTACACTAGTTTGGGTATTGCATATTGGGTGATAAAGATTGTTTGGAGGGACCTAGAGACTTCTAAAAAGGTAGGAAAGGGCAAGGAATTCAGAGTTTGTTGCAACGAATTTGATGTTGACAAGGCCCTCTGTAGCGAATTCAGATTTGGGGACGCCCTCTGCAACAAATTCAGAGGTAATTCAAAACCCTCATTACATTAAACACAAAATCTATAGCTTTTTGATTGGGAACTTATAGAAGTTACAATCTACTACTCTTAATAATGGTCTTTTACAATCTTTCCACTATTCTGCTTCATAATGTGTTTGAGCTAAATATAATAAAATTTGGGTGTTAGTGCCAAAATAGAATTTCCTCAAATAATTTTGATACATTTCACTACAAGCACAAACTACCCTTGTGCAAAGTACACATATGCTAGATTTACCCATGCACATCATGCATCCAAACAAAGTTGTTTCATGCTCCTGTGTAAATATTTCCTTTGCAATATCAAATTGACCCCTTTCAGCTAGCACAATGGTTGCCGCATTTGCAGCATAAACATTTCCTGGTCTCTGTGCCAACACTTTACAATATAGTTCTTTAGCCTTCTCAAGATGTTGTGCCTCCACTTTTGGATCCCTCCTCTCATTGCGAAAATTTGCAAAATAATTCCAATTTCCAAGTGAAATGTCAACATAAGAATTCTTTGCATCTGATTCACTTTGTGCAACTTTAATTGTTTCTTTTGCTTTAAGCTAGTCATTTGTTTTTAGTTCCATTTTTCCAAGCATAGATAAAGAATTTGATGAGTTTTTATCCACCTTAAGTGCATCCCCAATCAATTCTAGGCATAGTTGGATCTCATTTTGATCCTGAGTCATGGCTACAAGACTTAGAGATACATCCACATAATCAGGAAACTTGAACAATATTAGCCTGTATTTAAAAGATTTTCTTTTTCAGTATCAGGTACCTATTCAAATATCCTAGCAAGATTAAATAGTGTTGTGACTTTACCCCATGGTAACTCAAGTGAAACATCACCTTCTTCTAGTCAATGGAAGAATTTCATATCCTTAAAGAGCACAGGAAAAACTACAGAATTGGCACTGGGGCTTTTATTTATGAATTCAGCCCAAATGCCATTTCCTAATGCCTCCATAAAATTTTGTTGAGCCAACTCTAGTTCATCACGCTCAAAATGAAGAACCCCAATACTTTTTAACAATTGAATGGGTACTTCTTCTCTGCTCTTCTTTAGAAGAGACTTTGTTGTCTTAAGAGAATCTAAGGCTACACTGGGGTCTTGACGATATTAATAACTCACCCATCCTGATAAATGAATGGGCATCACATGGATCTATGCGAGTTGGCTTTCTTAAAATTTCCAAATCCTTCTCTACCTACCCTTGATGAGCATATATATGGCCTACAACTTTTAAGCTCTCACAGTTCTCAGGGTGGACCTCCAAAACCTTTTCAAAATTTGAGAGAGAACTCTTAAGATCTCCCAGCTTCAATTGAACCTTCCAAAAAATATTGTGGCCTCTAGCTTTCCTTGACTGATGCCATGTAGTAGCAACCAGTGGTGTCATAATCACCTTTACTATGATAAGATTGTGCAAGATTATAATATGAATGAGATTTCATGAGAGGGTGGTTAGTTGAAACAAGAGCTATCTCAGTCAACTATTCCCCAAGAAAATGTTGCCCTATAGTGAAGAAAAAATGGTTTGCTAAATGATTCAATGCCATTGCACAATACGGGTATAATTCAAAGGCTCTATGCATATTTTCCATTCCTTCATGAACACTACCTTTTTCACTAACTATGAGAATCCTACAAGTAAAAAATTCACAAAATGGACCACAAAGATTTATGTAGAGGTAGAACATTATTTCCTAATGCCTCCATAAAAAATTTTGGGCCAACTCTAGTTCATCACACTCAAAATGAAGAACCCCAATGTTGTTTAACAATTGAATGGGTACTTCTTCTTTTCTCTTATTCAAAAGAGACTTTGGTGTCTTAAGATAATCTAAGGTTGCACTAGGGTCTTGACAATATTAATAACTCACCCATCTTGATAAATACATGGGCATTATGTGGATCTATGAGAGTTGCCTTTCTTAAATTTTCCAAAGCCTTCTCTGCCTGCCCTTGCTAAGCATATATATGGCCTACAACTTTTAAGCTCTCACAATTCTCAGGGTGGACCTACAAAACCTTTTCAAAATTTGAGAGAGAACTCTTAAGATCTCCCAGCTTCAATTGAACCTGTCCATAAAATCTTGTGGCCTTTGGCTTTCCTTGGTTGATGCCATGTAGTAGCAGCCAATTGTGTCATAATCACCTTTATTATGATAATATCGTGCAAGATTATAATATGAATGAGATTTCATGAGAGGGTGGTCAATTGAAACAAGAGCTATATCTCAATCAACTATTCCATAAGAAAATGTTTCCCTATGAAGAAAAAATGGTTTGCTAAATGATTCAATGCCATTACACAATACGGGTATAATTCAAAGGCTCTATGCATATTTTTCATTCCTTCATGAACACTATTTTTTTCATTAACTGTGGGAATCCTACAATTTAAAAGTTCATAGAACTGACCACAAAGATTTTTCCCCATTTCAAACAATAAAATTGCCAAAAAAAAAGCGTTTAAAACCTACAAAAAAATGCAAATAAAATCACACTAATTTTTGCACCAAAAAAAACCATGAGACCATAGCGTGTTGCTTACTATTATGCTTAGATTTTTTTTTCCAAGCATCCATAATTTTTTTAAAATCGCCTATTTTAGGATTTTAGCATAGTAGCAAGGCAGTGAACTATTTGATAAAATGCTTTGGTAGACATGTATAAAAAATGTGGTAGCATAGACAAGGCAATGAACTTTGGAAAAAATTCCTCAAAGAAATGTGGTCTCATGGTGATGGAATGCCATGAAAAATTCCATGACAAGCGAATTGTTATTGATTGTCATGGCATTCCATCACCATGAGACCACATTTCCTTGAGGCATTTTTTCAACCAGTTCAATGCCTTGTCTATGCTATTGCTTACTATTATGCTTTGATAGATTTTTACCAAGCATCCATAGCTTGTCTGAAAGCACTTGTTTTAGGATTTTAGCCATAGCAACAAGACAATGAACTATTTGATAAAATTCTTTGGTAGACATGTATGAAAAATGTGGTAGCATAGACAAGGTAGTGAACTTTTTGAAAAAATGCCTTAAAGAAACGCGGTCTCATGGAATGCCATGACAAGCAAATGCAATTGGCATATGATCCTAGTTATTAGTTATGCAATATGAAAATTAATTGCATAACTTCTTAGGTTGACTTTGTAAAAACTATATTGTAATTGAAATTTTGTCATCTATTAGCATCTAGTTATTAGCTATGCAATGTGAAGTAATGCTTTGAGTTTGAAAGATGTGCAATGCAATGTAATCAACAATATGAATATAAACTAAAAAAATCTATTTTTTGCAATTCACTAGTTAAACTCTCTATTTTATTTGCTCTCTATAACTCTATTGCTATGGAAATGCCTTTAATAAATAGTTTTTGTCATCTATCAACATCTAGTTATTAGTTATGCAATGTGAAGTAATGCTTTGAGTTTGAAAGATGTGCAATGCAATGTAATCAACAATTTGAATATAAACTAAAAAAATCTATTTTTTACAATTCATTAGTTAAACTCTCTATTTTATTTTCTCTCTCTATAACTCTATTGCTATGGAAATGCCTTTCAATTAAAAAATAATATTTTGTCTCTTATTCTACAAATTTTTGTTGCTATGTGTAGAACATTACAAATGGATTAGTTGACATCGAAGGTTGACTGCGAATCAATACCATGCATTTGATGAGAGAGTAGCCGATGAGAGGGACATGGAAAAATATCCATGTCCATGTAATGACTGTCTTAGTGGAAAGGTGAGAAAAAAAAATCAGATTTATCGACATATGATAAGATATGGGCATAGTGGTATAAGCCCTTGGAATTACAATTATTATGAAGATATGATAGAATTGCAAAGTGTGAGAGATGAAGAGGCAACAAACATAGATGAAGTGGCACCAAACATAGATGAAGTGGCACTAAACATAGATGAAGAGGCAACAATGTTAGACGAAGGGTTTGAAGTTGATAGAATGTTGAATGAGGGTCTAAACAATGATTGGGCCAAATTTATGGAGGACGCTTTAAAGCCTATGTATGCTAATTACAAGTTAAGTCATTTGACAACAATCCTTCAAATTATTAACTTGCAAGTGGTGTTTGGTTGGACAAATGAGAGTGTAGATCAATTATTAGCATTATTAAGTTCGTTGTTACTAGCTGACTCCACATTGCCAACAAAATGAATTCAATGTAAAAATAAAATCACTAAGCTAGGCTTAGGGCATGAAAACATCCACCCATGTGTGAATGGTTGTGTATTATTTTGCAAGAATCTTGCAAGTGAGTGAATGTTTGAAATGTCATGATGAGAGGTATAGACAAGGGTTGAAATCAGTTGTGGTTCCTAGAAAGTTTCTTTGCCACTTTCCGGTAATCCCATGATTACTCTGAATGTATAGGTGCAAAGACATTGTTGAACTTATGCAATGGCATGCCCAAAATAAGAGCACTGATGGAAAACAACAACATGTGCTTGATTCTAAGATGTGGATGGAATTTGATAATAGATGGCCTAATTTTTCTCAAGATCCTCATAATATAAGGTTGGGTTTAGCTCTAGATGGGGCGAACCCATTCTAAAATCAAAGTACTAAGTAGTTAACTTGGCCAGTATTTTTAATAAATTATAACTTGCCTTCATGGTTATCAACTAAACCATTTTTCTTAATGCTATCATTGATTATACTAGGAAAGAAAAGTGTGACTTCAGATACAATTGATGCTTATCTAGAGCCATCATATGATGAGCTAATGGAATTATGGAAAGGAATTGAAGCAATTCAATCTTTAAGGGATGGTCATTCAATCAAATTCACTTTAAGAGCTTCCTTATTGTTTAGGATTCATGATCTTCCTACATATGGCACATTGTTTGGTCTTAGTGTTCATGGATACCATGGATGTCCTGCTTGCAACTTTAAGGATTTTGTGAGGCACTCAAGAAGTTTGCGTAAGTGTATTTATTGTGGACATTATGCTTACCTTAAAATGGATCATCCATATCGTCATCAAAAAACATGATTCAATGGTCAAGAATAGAATCATGAAGCACTATTGCTAATAATAGGTGATTACATTGTTGAGAATGGACAAAAAATAATGTCATTTATTGAAAATGATGAGATTTTTGGTAGTAGATATGATCCATGTAATGAAAGCGGTGTAAAATTTTTGTGCATATTCTATAAGTTTCCATACTTTAAGGATATAGCCATTAGGCATACTATTGAATTTATGCATACTGAGAAAAGTATAGCCTATGCTATTATAGAAACTCTTTTTGGTGCTTTTCATACTATTCCATCACATGAAGACTTTCAAAAACTAAATATTCGTCGAAATATTTGGGTTGAAAAATGTGATGATGAAAAATATAGAAAACCTAGTGCTCCTTATGTCTGGACAAAGGAAAAATGTGCACAATTCTTACAGTTGATGTCTTAGACTCACTTTCCCACTAGATATGTAAGTAGTATTATTAGAAGCCAAACTGACATTAATGGATTAAGAGGCCTCAAGACCTATGACTATCATGTCATAATGGAAAATATTTTACCTATTGTTGGAAAACGGGCCAAGATTGGAAGTTATGAGGTTGGGCCTAATATTAAAGAGAATTAGTTTACATGTATTAGATCCTTTGAACTTTGATAGTTTGAGGGAGGAGGTTGTTGAAGTCCTTTGTCTAGAATGGGAATTTCCACCAACAATCTTTAACATTTCTATGCATCTTTTGATACATCTACAATATGAAATAAAGCATTGTGGCCTGATAAGAACAAGATGGATGTATCCTATAGAATGATTATGAAGGTTTTGAAAAAAAATGTTTGTACTAGGGAAAAACCAGAAGGCACCATGTCTAAGGGATATTCAATGCAAGAGGCCATGGGATTTGCACAAAATATATGAATGATTTTAAAAATGTCAATCGACGTGTATGGGATGATGACGAAGAAGAGACAGTTGCAAGTGAAGTATTAGAAGGCAATGGATGTCGCTTCAAGTTATCACATCAAGAAAGAAGTGTGATACATTCCTATATTCTTCAAAACACATCTTCATTCGATAAGTGGCACAAGTTAAAAAAAATACACAATAATTTATTTACTCAATTGAATTTACACATTTATATTATTAATCTTACTATTTGTACGTTAATATTCTAAGTAGAAAATATGAAGAATACAATCAACCTTGGATGCGACATCGACATCAAAAGTGCAGATGTCATGCTGATTTGATTGGAGGTGATTCTTTTCCAAAATTTGAAGAATGGATTGCTAATGCAGTCAGTGATGCAAAAGAAGAAGTTCAAGATATAATAACAGAGGAAAGTGAGCTTTCACAATCTCCACATTTATGGGCTATGCGTTTTAGTGGAATGTGGGCCATGGTAGTCATTTAAGAGTGGAAGAAAAAGACAAAGGAAAGACAAATTGTGATTGTGTTGTTAGTGCCAAATTTCTTCATGAAACTAAGAAGAAATTTTATGTTGGATTCATCCAAGAAATTATTCAAGTGGACTATGGTGAAAATAGTCCTATATTATTAAAATGTAAGTGGATTTGACCATCCACAGTACAATTTGATGAGTATGGATTTGTACATGCAAATACAAGACAATTTTTATCAGAGATGGATGAGCCATATGTTTCCCCTCTTCAAATTAACCAATCATTTCTAATTGATGTTGTAAGAAGCCCAGGATGGTCATATGTCATTCAAACAGAGTCTCGTTCAAAACAAACATTCATCGAAGTTGTTGATATAATGCTTGATGGGCAATATGTTAATTTACAAGAAACATTTTAAGAAGTGGATGAGGACGATGATGGAGTGTTTGAAGAAGACATTTTGATTACCAATGAAGAGATTGGGAGAGAATGCATTACATGTCACAAATGAAGATGAGGAAGAAAATCAAGTAGATGTAGATATGAGTGATCAAGATTCTGATCATATTGGAAATGCAGATGATTATGATGATGTTTTGTCACCTTAAGAGGTTAGATTGTCACCTAAACTTTAGTTATATGTATGGTGTAATTTATTATTGAATGTAATAAAGATCTGTGTATATGTATGCTTATTCACTGTTGTTTTACTAATATATTTTTGAATGCAATCATCATTATTCTGCTAGTACATTGTATACAAAACTTGAGATGTTCATTGTTGATTTCAAGTGCATTTAAAGTTAGGTTCAATCATTCTTCTTAGTTTTCTTACTTTGGTTGAAATTTTGAAATTAATTTTGTTTAGTTAGAATATAATTTCTTGTATGTCCTATATGTTTTCTCGATGCAAACATATAATGAACATATGTGATGTAATAATACATATAGATATCTTAACATTAGGTGAACTAAGCCTCCTCATTACAAACAAATAAATGATCTCTTAGGTCTAACTAACACTAAAAACTAAAACTGAGAGACTGCAAAATTAGAAAAAAATTCAATCTTTTCAATAAAATGATATCTAAAATACTACATTCATAATAAAATCCAATACCGCACTACTGCAGTAGTCAATAGAGGTATACGCGGGATAGCAGGACATATAGGTCAATGTACAAATTCTTACCGCAATACTGTGGCAACCAAATATGAATAGCGCAGGGTGGCGGTGAGAACATGTTAACAACTAAAGTAAACTGCATCCCCGCAAGGGGTAAATAGTGACACTACGGTATGGCGGTGAACAATCACTCAACTACTAGAACTAACCCACTATCCTACGAGAGTCCAAAGGGGTGTGCACGAGGTGGTGGTACTGCTAACCCTTCCATACTGCTACCCCGCAACGGTCTTGATATGACAAAGTGGTATGACGGTGAACAATCACTCAACTACTAGAATTAACTCATCATCTTGCGAGAGTCCAAAGGGGTGTGTGCATGGTGGCAGTACTACTAACGCTACCCTATAGTGGTCTTGAAATGACAGAATGGTACTGCGGTACAAGCTATCAAAGCATTTAATGATTACACCATTTGATTTCCCAAGATCAAAGGCATGTATTCAAACTCGAAATATGGGAAAATTAAGAAATATTTTGCATGAATTGACATTAATAGTGAGGTGACCGAGCTTAGTAGCAAATATTACTTGGGAATCAATGAAATTTTGGAAATCAATCACATAGCTCAACATATCAAAGGCAAGGGAGTTCAAGTGAGAAGAATCTGTAGCTATTATTTCACCAATAAGTTCACATAAACCCTTTGTAGCAAGTGTATAAGAATTGAATTTCCTTCTACAAGTAGACACTTAAAGAAATCAAGTATCGAGTAAATTCTTCATCATGCCACCCAAAAGAAGTCAACTTGTGAGTAAAAAGGAAGAGTCCACAGTTTCTAAAAGAGAGAAGAGGTCCCTACAATAATCCATTTTAGATGTGTTACCTAATTCTATAAACAAAGGATTCAAAAAGGTGTTTAAAGATACAACCCATGGATGTAGAGACCCAATTATCCCTATCTCAGGGTGGGGCCTATTTTGGTACTTCTATGAAAAAAGGGATGACAAGATTCTAGTTTTGAATCCTTGGACCTTAGATTTAGCCAAATTGGTAGTCTCAAATGTCTTCGTAGATGTTGAGTTTATTAAAGTATTGGCACAATATTATCACCCGACTACTAGGACTATAAGAATTCCAGATGGTTCACCAGTAGTGGTGTTGAATAAAGAAGCAAGTATAGAGTGTTTTATGTTAAACAAGCAAGCTATCACTTAGATCGACTTGGAAAAAATTGAGGAGGATTATAGGAGATTGAGAAAAACCTACAGGAGTGATGAAATTCCTTTACACATGAAAAGGGGTGTAAACAATAGGAGGATACCTATCTCCCCCTCACAAATTGAGCCATTTTCCATAGAATACTTCCAAGTATATTTCAAAAGAACTTATTTTTCTTTGTTCCAAGTGCTTGGAATAGATGTTGAAGAGAGGATGCCAACCTATCTCATGATGATGGCAATGAAGATACAAAATCTTGAAGTCAACATTGAGTATGACTTTGCTGCTGAAATTGAGAAAGGGCTACATGAGGGATTTTTTTAAGTAAGAGAGAACTTAGCTCCCATCACTTTCAGGAAATACTCTCTGTTGTGTCATTTAATATTGTACCAAAACAGAAACAGATGGACTAAATGAATGTGTTTGGGAATGACTGATGATGAAGGGATTAGGCTGCATGTACAAAACTAGTGTTACATCTCGGATAGTAGATGTAAAAATAGTGATTATGTAATATTTCATGATTTCATAATAAAGTTCATGGCCATTCTTGGTCATATTTCACCTAGATTTCCTAATAAAATCATGCAATTATTAAGACCTTTAACATTGAAGCTAGAGCAGGGACACACTCACAATTTAAGTGATTGGTTCTTCTTAGCAGACCAAACAGTAATAAGGGTCTATGGGTGTCCTCAAGCCCCACATGTTATACCTAAATTTGTTTCTATTTGAATTGCATTTTTAGAATTTATGTGGCAAATGTTATGGATGGAGCAGGATGTTATGAAAAGATAGAAAACGGGGACATTCTTCCCTAACCTAACTAAATGTGAGGAGCTATCAGTCGGGTCTGACACTCTTGAAGAACTACAAAACTATTTGAAGATGAGGTATTCATTGAATTCAATAGGAGAAAGGGTCTTTGATATTGAAGGGAATATTAATTTTATAAAGCATACACTTCTCACTAGATCCGGGATTACCCATGTAATGGATTATGAAGAAGATGTAATAAGAAATTGCTTTACACCTCATGAAATTTTTCAAAGGAAGAGGAAGTGGGAAATCATAAAGAGACTTGAGGAGGAGAAGAAGAAAAGGGACATTGGATTCCAAGGATTCTATGTTGAAGAAGGGAATCCTATCAAAAGGATGAACTTAATAATTGACAACTTTGAAAGATTATATGTTGAACCAAAAAAGAAACCTAAGGGTCAGTCTTTCAAACCCTCCAAGATTCCCATCAAACCAAGTGGTATTTTCATCACGGAGCCCCTACTAGACACTGCCACAATACAATCAAAAGCATCCCCTGAGCAACCAAATCCTAAAAGGTAGAAGACACATGGAGTGGCCCCCTTAGTGGCATATGAAATAAGTGAAGGAGTAGGGGATACTGAAGAGGTAGCTGATGTAATTTTGAATTTTAAAGATGATGAAGTTGATTAGCCACCACCTAAGCTTGCAACTAATGCTCACAAACTAGAAGAAAGAGTGGATGTACATGGGCATAATGATCAAGAAGTGCATGATGATGAAAGGGTGATTATTGCCCTTAGATTTATTGAAGATGATGAATTTATTCAAGCTCCCGAGTTTAAGGATTTTTGGTTTAAGATGAAAATGAAAGAATTTGAGGAGAGACTCCAAATTAATAAGATGGACACTGGGGAGTCACAACATGACCAAATTGTTGCCCAAAATTTTGAAGAACTTAGGATTAATGAAATTATTGTTAGCCCCCAAGAAGCAAGAAAATTGGTCTTAGAAAGCAATATACTAATTATTCCTGGGATGGAGTTAAAAAAGATATTCTTACTAGATCAAGTAAGAAGCCAAGAAGATCCCATGTTGGTTTCTGAATTCAATTTAGATGAGGGAATGGGTAGCACAAGTTACAAGCCAAGAATTGAAACCCTAGCCTTTTGGACAAAGAAAAAATAAATAGAAAAACCAAGATTGCTTGATGTTGTAAAAGAAATGAGAGGGATTTCCATGGTAAAGACACTTCAAGATACATCAACATTGGAGGCAACTACTATGACAATGCACTCAATAATGTTTACTAGGGATGCGTTTAAAGGTATGGAGCTTAGATTGGAGAAATATGAGAAAGCACAAACTAATATGAATGATGAAGTGAATAGGTTATTCATAGAAAATGTGAAATTGAAAGTGTAGTGCCTTTTGTGTTACTGTTACTTTTATGATACTGTTTGGATACTGTTATTGTTAATGCATACTTGAGGCTATGTTGGTGATTGTTTCACCACGTTGTTTGGTTGGTTGACAGTTCTGCTTATTGGTCTTGTTTGTCTATGACATTGCTACTATTGCTTATGATATGTGGACATAAGTGTTTGATGTTATGCTTATGCAGTCGTTTACTTATTGTTTGATGATGATGTTGTTTAGAACATGGTTATTGTTGAGGTTCGGGTGAGAGAGACGGTGTTGCATCGCTCATCCGTGAGTGCCCTGCTACACTGCAATTCTCTCTCATGGTGTGTTTGACATTGAATATATGTATATATATGTTGTTTCAAAACTTGGTTTTATGCAAGACTACAGGTATTGAGCACCAACTCCACCTGCACCGCCAGGTCTGAGCATGCCCAACATACCCAATGGATATGATGTGGTTTAGGGAGTTGACAAGAAAGCATCCCCCATCCATGTCCGTCATCTCGTCGTTGTTTGACGATGTTGTCCATCAGTATCCTGTTTTGTTATGGTATCATTTTGTTTCATGTTGTTCATTTTAAGTGTTAATTTTAATGTGTTAATTGTTTGATTTTGATACTTATCGTTATTGTTAACTAGTTAATTTAATTGAATGATGGTTATTATTATTGTTGAAATTAATTTAATTAAGCATTAAATTTAATTATTAATGTGAGTTGTGAAAAAAACGTCAAGGATTTAATTAAATATTAAATTAGTTTGTAAATTTTAAATGTTTGTAGATTTAAATAAATATTATTTTAATTATCGATACTAAATAATTTAAATAGAATAATATCTTAATTACAATATTGCTAAAATTTTAAATTGGCAATTATATAATATTGCTTATTTAATTATGGATTTATTCAAAAAATAAATAATTTTTTTTTAATTATTATTGAAAGGGGGTAAATTTTAATATATATATATTTGATTTAATTTAAATAAAGTGACAATATTCTACCCAATAAAATATTAAAACATGGATGAAAGTTATTACGGGGATGGAAAGAATTAATAAATTTAAGCTTAGTGGAGTTAGGTGGAGGATTTTTCTAAACGCAAAGATTTTCCTCCAAGTGGAAACCAATGTTCTCCTTCTCAGTTCTATGAAAGTAAATTATCCCCTTCTTGGTAATGGAATGCTCGAGTTTCTCTTGTTTTCTTAATTTGTTTCTTAAAGAAAATTTCCATGCTATTATATCTCTGTTTTTCTAAACTTTTGATAAATTTCCATGCAGACCCTGTATTGCGCCCTGAGCAAACTTGCCATTTCCATCTGCTTGTAAGTTACTAAGTCTTCTCATTAAAACCGTTTTGCATGTATCTTGGGATCATGGTTATGTATTTTTTTATTTATATTTTATTAGTTGTGTGTAATTTTTAGGGGTAAATATCGCTTGGGTGATATTATTTATTTCATTAAATTTACATCGGTCATGTCTATTTAAATGTGGGATTATATGTAGTTTCAATGATATTTTGTTTCTCTACGTTCTTGAAAAGAATAAAATTATTGTTTATGGTAATATGGGGAATATGTGAAAATAATGTTGTAATAAAAGAGTATTTTCTCTTATGGTTGATATGCTTAAATAACTCCTTTTATTTTCTAAGTGATTTTACTATGAGCATAGTGTGATATTAGTAAAATATGTTTACATGGTTTTGTTAAATAAAATTTGATGATTTCATGATGAATGTTTAAATGGAATGTAATTGACTAAGTTGAATGTTCTTTAAAAAATTTACTTTGATTGCCTATAAGTTAATTGTATAGTTCTTAGATATTTAAATAACTACATTTTGTATGGGTAAATTAAGTTTTGTGATGATTTAAAAGTTCTGTAAGTTTATCACTTTGAATATGATAGTGGGATTTATTGATGAATTTGGGACCAGTGTAGCAGGATATTTGTCTCTATATTTTCTTTAATTGTTTAAAATAATTTTCCCTTAAGTGAAAAGTTAAGATATAAAGAAAGTTTAAATGCAGGTTGATGGATATTATCTTGTTTGGATTACTAAAAGTAGATTTAATTTTGTGATATATATATATATAGTTTCTTAAATCGCATTAAATGATATTATAATAATATTAAATACATTGTAAATGGATTGAATGGTAAATGCGTTCCTTAGTTATTTTACATAATTTCATAATAAGCATAAAAATTAAAAAATTAAATATAAATTGATTATGTTTTTTAGATCATTTAATATATATATATATATATATATATAGTTATGCTACTGTGAATTGTTTTCCTAAAAAGATGAAAAGATTAAATTAGGTGTTATTTCTAGATGTCTATATAAATATATATGTTCAAATTAGGTTTACAAATTGGAGAAAACAGTTTGTAAATTGTTAAAGTTAAATTGATGATCCCCAATTAAATTTATTTATTATGAAGATATAATTTAAAGAAAATTAGTAAATGAAAATAGATCATTGTTAGGGTTTACCTTTGGTTATCATTACTAGAGATTGGTAGCTTGTTTAACTTAAATAAATTTAATTTATTGATAGATGACATAGTAGATTAACATGTGGAAGGGACGAACTAAGTGTCCTCTGAGACTTATCACTTTAATTGTATTAGAGGAATTAAAGCTTGGTTTTGATGGTTCCATATCATTTTGTCTCCCATTTGAGTTATTTTGATTTGAGGAGATTATTTATGTTGAAGTTTTGTTGAAACCTATGATTCGCTTTGACTTACACTCATTTGGGAATCTTGGGTAGTCAGTCTTTTGGGCTTCCAGAGGAGGGGGAAAATGTGGCTTCATGATTGGTTTTTGTGGTGAATCTTCTGAACTATGGTTCTAATGTTCAATTTGATTTTTTGTGGATTTAGCCTTGCATTGGGAAGTGGATTTACTATGAACTTTTTAGCCTGAGATGGTGCATGCCTCACTTGTTGTATTTACTATTTTAGCCTTGATTTTTTTGTGCAAGTTGGCTTACCCCGTTTATGTTTATGATATTTTATTGTTGTAAGGGAGAGTGGCTTCCCACGGGGGCCAGAACCCTAAGTGGTATCCTGGGTAACTCGTGCGGAAGTTGAGTAATCAAGTGATAACCTAATAAATAGTTAGGGGGGATAGGTAGTAAGTCACACTAAGAAAAGATAATGGATGCCTCTCTCATGGCCCAAGTGCTTGTTTAGGCTTGGGATGAGACGAGAAGGTCTGGAATGGAAAATCAACCACCTTGTCTTCATAAAAGGTGAGTTGATTCCACATGTGTAAGAATGGGGGCCAGGGATCGGTTGAGGTTGCCAGCGTAACCCAGGATAGGGGTAGGTAACCTATGAAGATCCGCATTGGGTAATCCATGTCAAGCCATGTGATGACACTCTACCCCTTTAGAAACTATGTTTACTTGTTGTTTCCCCTTGTTTCCTTTGTTCCTTTGGAAGTGGATGTTGTTTTGTGTTGTTATTTCTCTTGTCATGGAGTCTTGTTTGTCATTGTTCACCCGATTATTTTGGTAGAGGGTCTTCCTTGTCAACTCCTAGCACGGGGGGTGGGTCTTCGGACCCACGTGGTCAAGTGGAATGTGCTATGCACTCCATTGGGTTCCTAGGTTGTGTTTGTGATGCAGAATCAGACGCAGAGTTTCTAGAGCTTCACTTGGTTGAAGATGGTTCCACACTTTGCACATTATTCTTCCTTGGTGTTCTATTCTTGTACTTGATGTACTCTTCCCGTTGATTTAAGGGAGGCAATATGTAATGTACTAGTGTATCCATGATGTGTTGTATCTGTGGAAATATGCTCCACAATTTGTAATATTGAACTATGAATTGAAATGTAATAAATGATGTATATCTTTTCATCTTTTTTGATCATGGATGGTTGTATGTTATTTTCATGTAACCTTTGATTTCATTCGCTATCATTTTGGTAAGATTCTAGGTTTCATAATCCATCCCGTGTACCCCAGAGGACGTAGATGATTTTGTAAATGTATAATTTGTTTTCATGTAATGTATGTTCATACTTATCTTATTATAATGTTTCTCTTTCAAAAAAAAAAATTGTGTGGTAATTTGATAGTTGTAGTTGTCCTTTGGGGATTGGACGGTGGGGCATTACAGAAAGAGCATTTCAAGGGAGCGGGACCTTCCGAAAGCATAGAATTAATAGTATGCCAACCCTCTGCCATCCAGAATGATACAGGTGCAATCATTGTTGAACAAGTAAATGTGCTAAAACAAGAAATTGAGAGGTTAAAAAAGACTAATGAAGAAACAAAGGAAAGAGCAAAGAGAGAAACCCTCAGGTTATTGAAACGGATCTTGGAGCATAGGGTTAAACTAATTGTGGACAAATTGGAAAATGTGTATGAATGTTATGTCTCCTTGTCACAAGCAGTTGATCATATAAAGGTCCATGTACCTATATTGGACCCCATTTTTCAAGAAATGACAACCTGTACATCACACCTTAATGAATTTGTAAAGAATTTTATAAAGGAGTGTTGAGGCCCCCACAACTTTAAATCCTACTGAGAAAATTGTTTGAATGGTCACATATGAAATTCAATACATATCTACAAAAGACCAAAAGATCAAGGAAAGAATGGATTCATTTCACACACTAAAGCAGTGGTTCGTACCTAAGATACTAAGGGATGATGATCAACAAAAAGGATCCAAGATTGGATAGATGAGCTCAAAAAAATTGTTCAAGACTGCCTCACTAATTTACATAAGGATGGTGAGACAAATATTCACCACCTTAATTTAACCTTGGATGGAATAATTTCACTGGATGTTGGATACTCAAAATTCATCACAGATGGAAAAGCATTATTAGATAGTAGATAGAAGAGTCACTTGGCCAACACACAAAAAATCTAGGAGTACAAATGGCCTCATGATTACACAGTGTACCAATGGGAGCAAACATATCTAGCTCCCCTAGAAGAATAGGCCTTGCAGTGAAGTACCAGGCCTTGAAGATACTATCATGGAGAGAGGACCTTGCCAGATTTGAATGATCACATGTACCTTACAATGAGTAACAGACTTTCGTATCTTGCGAGTGCTTTGGATTTCAACATCTAATCATTTCTCTCCATTTCTCATCTTCCATTTCTTTTATGTAATCCTATGTAAACAATGATAATTGAGACTTTTTGATTTATGTTAAAAGTGGGTAACTGAAAAGACACTTTTTGACATGTCAGTCGGGACAAAATTTTGAAACGTATTGTAAAATATTTTTGAAGATCAATAGAATGAAGTTATAATTGGTGGTTGAATTCTAGTTTTAATTATTTGTTGAAGTGAATTAATGAATGTTATCTTGTTGTCTCTAGTTTGATCTTTCCTTGTTATTTAAATTAATATATCAAGGGTATATATGGTTTATCAAAACACATTTGCTGTCAAACAAGTCATTTTGTACTACATTTTGGTGTCAAAACTTTGGTAATTATGGTTAATTTCATTACATTCAAATTTTGAATTTTGGGAAATTATATACAATAAATAGATTGATGGTTGTTTGGATAGTGAAATTATCTCTCTTAGAAATTAACTAAAATATCTTGTCTTGAAATATCTAGAAGGATTATTTTAATTAAAGTGATTTTGTGGTTATTTTTCTAACAATGATTTTATAGTGCAGCTAGCTTGCTATTTTTCATTCAAGATACAAGTCATGATCAAAGTAAAGCACATACCAAGAAGATGGTACTCTACTTCAAACCCTCAACCTCACTTAGTTTAGTCTACTTACATGGGGATATTAAGGAAGTTGCTAAAAAATTAATATATATCATTTTATGTTTGTGAAGGAGAATCCTATGAGATCCAATATGGCAATGGATCAATATCTGGTTTCTTAAGTAAAGATGATGTCACATTTGGGAAACTTTTTGTGAAACATCATGTTAGTAATTTTTGGTTGTTAAGGCTTCCCAGATGGATATCAAAGATATTTTATCATCATTTACTTAATTTGGAATTTATGTATAAATGGATACTTTCATGGTGCAGGTCTTTATTGAGACAACACATGAACCAAAGTTGACAATTTTGTTGTCTAAGTCTGATGGAATTCTTGGGCTTGGTTATTGTTGACTGCATTAAAGGAGAGAGCTTCATATATGGGACACGATCAACACTCTTCTTCTTGGATTCTACACGTTATAGCTTGCTCCAGGAAGATTGCTCACTTTGTAGAAGTTTTAAGGGATGAAAGGGGCATGTGCTACATTTTGGTGTCAAATATTTGGAAATTATGGTTAGTTTCATTACATTCAAATTCTAAATTTTGGAAAATTATATACAGTAAATAGATTGATTGATGTTTGGATAGTGAAATTAGCTCTCTTAGAAATTAACTGAAATATCTTGTCTTGAAATATCTAGAAGGATTATTTTAATTAAAGAGGATTTTGTGGTTATTTTTCTAACAATGATTTTATAGTGTAGCTAGCTTGCTATTTTCATTCAAGATACAAGTCATGATCAAAGTCAAGCACATACCAAGAAGATGGTACTCTACTTCAAACCCTCAACCTCACTTAGTTTAGTCTGCTTACATGGGGATAATAAGGAAGTTGCTAAAGAATTAATATATATTATTTATTGTTTGTGAAGGAGAATCTTATGAGATCCAATATGGCAGTGGATCAATATATGGTTTCTTAAGTAAACATGATGTCACAATTGGGAAACTTATTGTGAAACATCAGGTTAGTAATTTTTGGATGTTAAGGCTTCCCAGTTGGCTATAAAAAATCTTCTCTCATCAACTTAATTTGGAATTTATGTATAAATGGATTCTTTCATGATGCAATTATTTACTAAGACAACACATGAACCAGAGTTGACATTTTTGTTGTCTAAGTCTGATGGAATTCTTGGGCTTGGTTTCTAGGAAATTTTTGTTGATAATGTTGTTCCAGTCTAGTTAGTGTTGATAGCCTACATTCTATAATGTCAACTTCATTCTATAATATGAGCATATCACCTTTCTTAAATTTTGAACAAGGTTTTGAAATCAAGGGTTCAATATGCATAT
This sequence comes from Sequoia sempervirens, assembly GCA_007258455.2. NCBI lineage: Eukaryota > Viridiplantae > Streptophyta > Pinopsida > Cupressales > Cupressaceae > Sequoia > Sequoia sempervirens. The sequence continues at coordinate 338,080,955 of VDFB02270651.1, forward strand.
TTTAGGCCTATGTTGAACACTTTGTTTAAGCCATTTGTTGACAAGGCTGCAACTTTTAATTGATTTATCTTTCTGCTATGTTTGGACTTAATTTTGTAAACTTGCAATATACAATACACTTTTATTCTTTCTGAATTGAGAATAATAGTAATTCCGTTGGTTGTATTGAGGCATAACTTCATTCATGATAGAAAAGGCAACACCTTGTTACTCATATTAGATGGAATGTTGCATATAAAGGAGGAAATATTCTAGCTAGGTTTGAAGGAGAGAGCTTCATATATGGGACACGATCAACACTCTCCTTGGATTCTACATGTTATAGCTTGCTCTAGGAATATTTCCCACATTGTAGAAGATTTAAGAGATGAAAGGGGCATGTGCTTGCATTGATGGGCTCTAAGCATGTGTTTCCATCATTGTAGATTTTTTTTGGAGAAGTTTATTTCTTGCAGTCATTTTTGTGCAATATTGTAACTTAGATTTTCAGTCTTGTGACTAAAAATAAAAATTGTAATACTCTATTTCTAAGTTGTAACTAGAACACCTTTATTTTATTAATAAAGTTCACTGATTTTTCCTTCTCAGGGTAAGTGCACAAAGTTGAGTCTACAAAACATGGAAGTTTTTTCCTTAGCCAAAAAAATGAAATCGACATTGCAAAAACGAGATCCCAATTTTTAAAAACAGGATCCAAAATCGAGATCCCATTTAGCTTCGGGATCCCAAACATAAATGTCAAATGGGATCCCGCTTTTTAAAAATTGGGATCTCGTTTTGTACTAATCAGGATCTCATTTTGTAATGGTATTTATTTTTTAAAAACGAACAAAACCTCATATTATCTGCGCACGGGATCCTAATTTAGGTGGGCGACAACGACTGTAAAACCAGCCTCCAGGTATGCCTCCACCCCCACATTTTAGCATTTTTTCATTTTTTATTGAAATTGTTAATAGAATAATAGATTTTAGCATGTTTTTTTTAATTTATTTGACATTTTAAGCATTTTATTTCCCGTAATAGTAGAAATGAGGAATTGTAGAAATAGATGAAAAAATGCAATGAACCTTGAATTGTATTTTAGAAACAAAATTTAGCTTTTGAAACTTAAATTCTTCAATCAAACCAAAAATAATTACATTTGAAAACCCTAATTGAAAGGAAACAAAAAAAATTACATTTCAAAACCCTAGAAATTGAAATGAAATAAAAAAATGCATTTGGAAAACCCTAAATCTCTTAAATCAAACAAAAAAATGGATTTGAAAACCCTAGTTTGAAATGAAACCAAAAAAAATTGCATTAAAACCCTAATTGCTTAGATTGAAACCCTAAATTGAACTGAAACAATTTTTTTTTGCTAAAACCCTAAATTGAAATCAAACAAATCATTTTTTATTTGAAAACCCTAATTTCGAGCTAAAGAAAATCCATTTGCATTGCTTAAATGTTTTAAATTTCATTTGCATCAAGTATGGAGAAAACAATATGTTAAACTTTACTTTCAATGTTAAATTATAATTAGATTAGAAACCAATATGTTAAAGAATAGTTACAATTCATAAATTTTATCAATGTTTGTTTGCAAATTTAGTTAGCAAATTCGTAAATCCAAGTGTACAATCCATTTCCAATTGACTTAGTGCGTCTAATATTCAGCATTCATTTTCTCTATTTCATTTAAATTGGGAATATTGATGAAGAAAATGTTAAATAAAGAATAATCTTATATTCAATTAGTATCGGTTAAAATATACATCAAACTCAATCTTAATGTACATAATTGTAATGCATATTGCAAAATAGTCTATTCACTTAAAATTAGAAATATTCTTAAACTAGTGACTAACTTGTAAGCCCCATTATTCCCAAGGGCCACTTGAAACTTCACTAGGGTTCCCTAGACCCTAAACCAAGACTCTAAATGCAGACCTTAACACTAAAGCATTCATTTGTCTGGGACCTTAAAATGTTTGGTTGCCTTGGAAACTCACCAAATTTTTATTCCAGCAAGCCATGTCGTTTTGATAAATGGGACCTTACATAGATCCCCTTAAGCCGTCCTATTGCCTAGGCCTAGGCCTAAACCCTAAAATACATCATTTTTCCCTAGGCCTTAATGAAAATTTGGTTGCCTTGGGCAACTCACGCAATTTATTCCTTGAATACGTAATCGTCTAGGACCTCACTTGACATAGATCCCCTTAAGCCATCCTATCGCCCTAAATCATAAATCGATCACTTAAGGGGTCTTAATATGACATTTCTTAAGGGGATCAAAAAAGTTCTCAAAATTTGGTGAAGTTGCCCAAGGCAACCAAATTTAACAATAATAAGATTGTGCAAGATTATAATATGGATTAGATTTCATAATCTAGGTTGGTTAGTTGAAACGAGAGCTATCTCAATCAACTGTTCCACAAGAAAATTTTGTTCACTAACTTGCAAGTCCATTATTCCAAGGAACATCAAAGCTTCACCCTAAGTTCCCTAAACCCTAAACCCTAAAATCTAAAATCTAAACCCTAAACACTAAAGCATTCATTTTGTCCTAGGACCTTAAAATGAAGTTTGGTTGCCTTAGGCAAGTCCACCAAATTTTATTCCCTTAATCCATGTAGTTTTTTTGTAGGACCTTACTACATAGATCCCCTTAAGCTATCCTATTACCCTAAACCCTAAACTCTAAACTCTAAACCCTAAACCCTAAAGCCATCATTTTTTCTTAGGCCTTTAATAAAATTTGGTTTCCTTGGGCAACTTCACCAAATTTTATTTACTCGAGCCATGTCATTTTGTCCTAGGACTATTAGGGATCTAAATCTGCACCCTAATGCCAAGCTGTGAATGAACTTAGTAGATTTGGATGTAACATGGGAATGCTTTCAGGTTGTGGGTGTCCTCTTTGAAAGAAAACCTCTAGATTATGGGTTGGCTCCCCTTTTGATGCCACCTAACTACTAATTTATGAGGTAAAGGGTAAGAAATGCATGAAACAACAAACCTACACTGAAAATACCTAAGGTGATACACCAAAAACTAACTAGGACTTGATAACAGCCTATCACATTCAAATCAATATCATAGAAAATCTGTTTACACAACTCACTTCCATATGCATTTCACATAAATAATTTATAAGAAGGTTTTTTAAACAGGACCTTTAGAAGGAAACAAAAATGCCTCACAACTATCTGCACTATTGACTAACACAACTTATAACCTATCAACATGCATTTTCTACTAAATAGATGCCTAAACATGAGAAAATTTTCCAAGGAAAGATAAATTTCACAAGTCAAACTGATCAATCACTAACAACATACCATGAAACATGAAATGAGAAGGTAAAATATGCTATCAT